>JAVXUO010000303.1:0-92190 GCA_033065855.1 Escallonia rubra | reverse complement strand
AGAAAAGGAGATGGTCTTTTATTGCATTTAAAAACTAGACATAGGGCATGTTAGACTCTAGAGACATCATCCACCGAGATATGAATCTTCACCTCCACAGAATTATAGGATTCTGATAGGATATTTCTAATCTGTTTCAACGTAGAGATATTCCCTTGGCCCAACCTCTGATAACGGCGTTACAAGACCATTAGTGGTCTAAAAGGGACGGCTCGATGAATGGCATCCTAAAAAGTGATCTCCTGATGGTGTCAGCAGAAGTTCTCAATGATCGCTAAAAGATAGGATTGAAGGATGAAAGAGCAAAATAGTGAAAAGGTTAGGAGGTCTTTCAGAGATAAAAGGAAAATGGCTTGGAGGAAGTTTTGGGTTTAACCATAAGAAAATAAAGAGAAAAAAGAATTTGATTATTTTCTTATAAAAATCAAAATTCAGAGATGGAACGGGGGCAAAATGCAATGATGAGTATGTGCAAACCCCAATCGTCATTCGATTGTGAAGGTGAATTTAGAATTTGAAATCAAAGCATGGGGATAAGTACATGATTGTGAAGGCGGTTGCATGAATATATAGCGGGTTGATTAATGGAGTGGGAGTCTAAAGTGGGATATATTTCAGTTTAAAAATAGCATGATGACATCATCGTGTTATTTTGGAGGGTATTGTTTGCACCAAGTAGAAACGCAACACATTGGCCTACACAAGGCTGATGATACCTTTAAAGGCATTAAGCATACCACGTCATCAATGAGTGAGAAATCGGCCCAAAAACAAGTCTGCACCAAGGGCTGATTCAACCTAACATAACTGCAACAAGTTGGTGTATGTTAAACTGAAGGCAGCAATGGCCAAATAACGCATGGGTTATTCTGAACATGGGAAAGACACATGGCTCTTTTACATAGAGCCTAATCATCGAAAGAATAGTTGTAAAAAACATGTCCAGGGCCGATAAAGAACTTAATCAAGAAGATTAAACAAGGTGCTCTCTAGCCCCAACACGTGGCAAGGTTAGACCAAGCAAGACAACTTAATATGGTGAAATACGCGCGCTTGGGTACGTGGCAGGTCCAGATCGGATCGTCCTAGAAGCTTGCTGTAAACAGGGTAACAAAGCAGGCATGTCCAAAACACGTGGGAACTTTAGATTAGATCTACCGGAGTTCAAATGATTGCAACTCGGTTATAAAAGCCACGAATGATATCTTAATTAATCCTCTTCAGCATCAAACAAAACTATCTCGTAGTTTAGATTATCACATCTTCGTTTACCTTAGGGTAGAACCATCAAACCAAATGCGTGTCTTAAATGATCCCCAGAGTGTATTCATCTTTGAATAAAACACTTTACACACTTGGAGTGTTATCATTTTAAAATAGTTGTTCATTTTGCAAGCCAATCAAGTTAGATTGCCTTTATTTATTGTATTATTACGCTTGGTTTGAACATGATTAGGATTAGGAGCAAACATAACATAGATTGCAATTAAAGAAGTCCTAAAATATTAGGTCAAAAAAACTCTGAAGATATTTTCAAGTCCTTATAGATCATTTGAAAGAAGACAGACTAGGCACACTCGCTCTAATCACTAGACAATTTAATATATGTTTGGGAATTGGGTTTCACAAGTGGTCCCCGTAAGACCTAGTTGGCCTCACGCATACCACGATTCTAGCTAACATCTGCACCCGTTGCGCGTGCCTGAGCATTGCAAGATCGAACAAGTAATTTAAATGAATTGAAGATGTACGTGAACACATCCATGCAGGATGTAGCAAGATAAACAAAATGGTTACAGTTTTAAAAAGCTTGAATCAAATTTTCCAATGCTTTGGTAAGACGTACATTATATTTTTAAAGTAAATCGTTAATAGGTGATTGTAAGGCTCTGATTTTGCATTTATCATTAGTTTAAGCACTACTATACGTAGATGTTCTATTAGCTTGAAGCAACAAGGCAATCCAATCCCAATGTGAAGTTCACATATGACAATTTGAAAAAATGACTTGTGATAGAGATCTTAGTCTTGGCAGTATCACAAAAAAATTTGTGCCAGAAGTAGAAGCAAATGGCCTTAACTTTATGCTTATTTTGCAGATTTTAGCTAAACTAAAAAAATGACGTCGCTTTTTACTGTTGATTGCTTTTTAAAAAACATGAGAAATATTGCTAGCAAATTATTTTGAAAGTGGAACCTTGATCCCGCCCAAACACCATTACCAAATCTAATTATATATATATATGAAAGCCGAAGCTGAGAGAATGTTGTCCAGTCATCGCTTACTTGGACACTTTCTTAATTCGACGTATGGACTTTCCTATTTTGAATTTTGAATTAAAATATTTTAAATTTACTTACCTTTGTAATAATAATTTTGACTCTCCCTCCCCCTCTTTCTCTCTCTCTCTCTCTCACACACACACACATACACAAACACAAAAAAAAATTGATTTGAATGCCTTCTTTCTATTTGAAGTTCAACAAATTATATAAATTTTACATTTCTCTCTCTTCTATGTCAACATGTCCCACTCAAAAATTTTATTTATATCTTTAAAATTTCATTAATTCCTAGATTTTGATAAAAAAAAAGTAATTCTCTTTCTATTCCTTTTTATTCTTAATCTTTTTTATTGGTTAGGAAAACATAATATTCCCCATCAGTTTTTCAATTAAACTACTATAATTTTCTTCCTTTTATTTCATTACAAGTTTTATATATAGTTTATACTCCCATTTTTTTTCAATCATTATTATACACTATTACTCTTTTCTTGGTGATCTTAAGTAATATAACCTCAACACATGGGTTATTTTGTTACTATTATCACTGCAATTGCTATTAGTTTAGAGAGACTATTTTTACTATTTCATACACTATTTTTCATCTTTATTTGTCACTAAAAACTAAAAATTATTACTCAAGTTCATTTTTAACGATAAAAATTGGTAAGAGAACTCCTTTAAAAAGGTAAAAAATAATTTTTTGATTCTTTTATTGTCATTACTAATTTTGTAATTGTTATTAGGCATACAAATACGAGATCTCTCAACAAGTATTTTGATAATTGTTTCTGTGTGCAACGCACGGGATCAAAAATAGTAAAGTAACTAATATGGAGAATATAGTCGATGTTTTTTTTTAATGCTACTAGTTAAATGTCATTAATCATATTTTGTGATCTTTAATTGCCACTTGTTACTGCCCGGGTTGCAGCCAAAGCTTTATTTCTACCTAATAATCATCTTAAGTTTAGTCAAAATATAATAACAGGGGCGAATCCAGGAAGTGCAATCGGAAGGACCAAAAAAGGTCATAAAAGGAAAATTGACAGTTAAAATAAAGAATTTGCGTCACTATTGAATATGTTAAGTGCAAAAAAGATTGTTCAATTTGGCTATTAATCATATAATTTTACTATTCGTAGTGATTTATTTAAGTTACTAAGGTTAGTCAACAACAATTACTAATTGTTGAGGACAATATTAATAGTTACATATAAGTTAAGGCTTAATTGTATTGTAAACCCTATGTTTGGCAAAGAATTACAACCAAAATCCCAAAGTTTAAAACTCGACACACAAGACCCCAAGGTTTGTCATCTGTTGTAATATCAAGATATCACTAACGGGAGTCAACGATTCCGTTACTTTTCAAGGATACTTTTGTCTTTTCAGGTCATTCTTAATATTATTTCAGCATAAGTCATATCTCAACCAACTTCGACGGCCCAGATCGAAACATGTGTCATTATGATTTCTTTCTTTCTTTTTAACTTTTCTTTTCTTTTTCCTTTCTTTCTTCTCCATCCCCAAGCGTCGCTGGCTGCTCCTCCTTCTGCCGCAACCTAACTCCACCCCACCCTCCCACTGTATCATCGTCATCAACCCACCAACACCATTTCAGACGACACCCAACCACCACCACAACATCTACCAACCACCGCCAAATCCATCGCCTGCACCAACCCACCAACGCTGATGTCCTTGATCTACCACCACTACCACCATCGTATCACCCCCACAGCACCACCATCACTGGCCGTTGTAAAGCCCAAAGACCCTAACTCCATCCTAACCAGCCACCGTATCACCGCCATGAACCCATTAACATCATTTTAGACGACCACCCAGCCGCCACCACAAGACCCACCAACAACTGTAGATCTGAAGCCACCGTCACAATTGAACCAGCATTATCCCCTGGTTGTGATTTTGGATGTTCGTGGTACTGAAAAGTGCTGCAATGTGAATGAAGATTTTTATTCAAGCTATTGATGTATAGTGGGATTATGGAATGTATGCCTCTGGTGTTTGGTGGTGGTGGGCTGGGATGAGTAAGGATTGAAGAAGAAGATAACAGATTAATAAGAACTAATGGATTGACCATCTTACCTTTGATAACTAACGGATTTTCTCACGTCTGTTAGTGATATCCTGATATTGCAACAGATGGCAAACCTTGGGGTCTTGTGTGTCGAGTTTTAAACTTTGGGATTTTGGTTGCAATTCATTGCCAAACATAGGGTTTACAGTGCAATTAAGCCATAAGTTAATATACCATTAGAATTTAGAATAAGAAAAATGAACGAGCCTTGATTTCTTTCTGTTTCTTTGTAATCCGAAGATATGGAATTTAGAATTTGGAAGAATAAAGATGGAGTAAGGGAACGAGAAAGACAAAGATTATGACGGTTCGTGGCACAAAAACTTCAAAACATAATAAAATAAAATCCTAATACATTAATTTTATAATATAATGACATTTTCATAAATATGTTAAATACGATTATTCATTATTCAAAAATATAAAAAAAATATCCAAAATGTTGTGGGGTGCCATGCCCTCCTCCCCCCACCCCCCACACGGGTCACGGGGTGTCTCCGCCCCTGTATAATAATGATGAAAATGAAGAAGAAAAAAAAAATCATGGAGGGGGGGTGTCAATAGCTCAATTCCTAATGATGACGGTTAAAACTCTGCTTGAATCAAATAGCTTACAATTGTCAATCTATGCATGATGCACTGGCACCGCGTTTAATTAACAGCTAATTGTATTTAGATGTTGTAATTAGTTTGAAGCAACAAAACAATCCTCGGCCGGGCATGCATGTTCTGTTTGACCGCTTGAAAGCTGGCTTGTGATGATGCGAATAAGCTTGCTGTAACACCACAAAAATTTTGTTAAAATAAAACCAATGGTTTTAATTTCAAACCAAGTTTGCAATTGTTGCGAAATTAAAAATATAACAGATTTATAATGATAGCAAATTAACTTTCAAAGTGAGATTTAATTGCGCGCTAATATCAGTTTACTATATAAAAATTTCCTAGTATGGACAAGACAATCAACCTTCTTTAGCGTCATTAAGTAAACGTCACTAACTATATTTAACGTCAATTAATTATCACTTTATGAAGACAATAAACCCTCCTGCTACAACTCGATTCCAACGAAAACCTTTTTCCAAATAATCATCTTGACGTGAGTGAATCGTTGGTAATTAAATTGACAAATACATTCATGTACGAGGTAGCGACGATGATACCCAGAATGGAAGACAGTTTAAAATGCTTGAATCAAAATGCACCACGCTTCATTTGGAAGTATAATACTTAAGCAAGTCAATAATCGATACATGATTGTACGATGTTGGTGCTGCACTTAAATTTAACTCAGCGGTAATTGTAATTTAATGTTCCAACTTGATTAGAGCAACAAAGCAATCTAGATGATGGGCATGAAGATGACACTTAATCTCGGTTGACATTAAAACTGAACCGAAAACACTCTCACTAACCAACCAAAAAAAAAAAACACAGTGACACCGTTGATTTTTAAAGTTATTATTTTTAATGTTTTCCTGGAAAAGCAATACAAATATTCGTAGCTGGTAATTTTTTGAAAATGGATGTAGTCCCGCCTAAAAAACTGCGACCAATCTACCTGATACAGATAAGCCAATATAGTACACAAAAAAAAAGAAGATAAGCCAATATGGAAAAGAGAGACAAAGAAGATAGAAACAAAGCATTAAAGTTCGAAATTGTGTTGTGCATTGCCATTTGAAAACCATTTTAAACGCAGAATATAAACAAAAGGAAACACGATAAAAAAAAAAGGGGGAAGTTTCACCCCGTTTAGCCATACTTAAATAGAAGATTTAGACTCATAAAGCCGGAGCAATTACCAAAACTGGAAAACGCAAAACCCTAATCATCTCACTTCGCTCAAGTGTCACAACCTCTCCAAGTCTTTCCTATAAATTTGCACCTGTCTCCCTCCTCATTCTCTCACCACAACCCACATTTTCTCCCTCCGTACACACAGTGGGAAGCACATTTTCTCTTAATTCTCTTGCACCCACAGTGTCGATGGAAGAAATGAGGAACGCCAATGGTGATGCGACTGTCGACCAGTCCAGCATTGCCCCGCCTATGTCCTCCACTTTGAACGCCCTTGCTCAGGAATGGGACCCTGTGGTTAACGGGGCACCGGAGGCGGGGCGTTCTTTGTTTATGACATTCTCTCGAGGCTTTCCTCTCACTAGAGAGGAGCTTCTTCATTATTTCAGGGAGTAAGTTGCCACACAAACTTTGAACTTCTTTTCTTGGTTACTTCAGAGCCACTCATGCCCTTGTTTCTAATAAGTATGGCCATTTCATGCATGCATATAAAACATCACGTACAATGTTCGATCCTCTAATTACATAATCGTTTGCCCAATGGCCTGATTAACCATTATTTGATCCACGGCCATCGAAGTAGTTGTTCTGATACCATGTAATCAGTGACAAGTGCGCAACATGTGTTGTTCACTAAGTGGGATCCGATGCAAAATGCACAAGCGAGCTCATTGTCCTATGGCGTTGAATGAGTTATTCGCAAGTGGACTGCCATTCTTTTGAGGATGAATACACATTCTCAATCCACATGTCTTGTGGATGTCTTTCGTCTGTTTGAGCGGAAATAGTTCTGTTTGTTTTGCTTGTTTGTGGATCTGACTGATGAAACGATGTTGGCACGCAGGAGATACGGTGGATTGGTGCATGATGTGTATGTGCACACTCCCAAGGGCGATGAACCCGTCTTCGGGAGGGTTGTTTTTACCGCCTCTTTTGTTCCGGCAGTGATACTGCGAAATCAAGCAACCGTTAGGATATGGGTCAGTGGAAAACCCGTGAGGCTTAAGAGGTGGAGGACAAACACCGGCGGCGTTGCCTAATTTCTCCCTTTGTGTGTGTGTGTCTGTGTGTTAGTGTGTAATGTCGAAAGAAAAACTCTCTGTGCAAAGTTTGAGTATTGAAGTTCATTTCTTATAAGTGGTCTAATCTTTCGAGTCAGATGTTGTTCAGACTCTCTCTCTCTCTATTTCAATCCGGCCAAACCACTTAAATTTTTACGTAGGTGACAAGCTCCGAGAATTTAACATTCTCAAGATTAACGTTCGCGTTATATCAGATCAAGATATAGCACGTGTTTATTCTAGATTCCAGATCTAGCTGAAGTAAAATATGTTAGCGCTGTAACCCAACTCCGTAGAGAAGGCTCGTCCACCTTATGACAAACACAAGGGAGTATCTATTTTGATGATTATACACTATCTTCCTCACTTTTGACTGCAAACAGTCCAAATAACATACAGCGTAATTAAGTGCACATCCTTTTATTTTTATTCTACCCAGAAATTGAAAACATAATAAAGATGCAAAAATATAGTCATTAGGAAATCAAATGACGTACTTGTATAAAAAAAAGGTGCGTCCAATTCAGTCTTAACAGCATCAAAATCTATCAGAGTATTTGGATCGATACTCATAATAGGAGAGGGCGGGTTCTTTTCCGGAAGCTATATATGTGCAAGAAGGAGACTCAAGAAGAACAGCCATTTGATCTGCAAGATTGTTAGTCATGTCTAAAATGATCCGACACTCATGAAGTTGCTCGTGGAGATGGGGTACTCGAGCTAATTGGCGTGACTGACTTTAGCTTCTTGATATAATCCAAAACAACAAGTGGATCATTTTCTTGTAAAGAATTTCTTGTTCTCCTAATTTCACTATATAGGGATTTCCCACCCTGTACCTCTCTAAGCTCCGAGAAAAGAAGTCTATCTTTTTATTTAAGGTTAGATGAAGAAGGGTCAGGGAAAAAGTATCTAAGTATACACAAATGGGGGAATAAATCTCCTAGCATGAAGAGAAAGTTTCCCTGGATCCAACCACCTTAGCAGTCGAGCTAAGAAAGGATGAAACCCACCTTAAAGCATTTATAGAACGTGTATACTGCAACTTGCCCAATGGTGCACAGGTTTTTGTGTTCACTCTGGTAACAAGTATGAATTTGACAGACTCGGCCATTTTTGCACCTTTCTCTTAATACTCTTAACACTTTAAGGGCTAACATGACTCCTAGGAGATGAGCATTAAAGGGCTTAGGTTACTCGACTTCATCAATAAATTTCTTTATGTTCCCATTCACGCTAATATGGTAAGTACGAAAGGAAATTGATAAGAGGAACATACCCTCGGTGAAGTGAACTCAGTTTAGGCTCCTACTTTGCAATGGGCTCAGAAACTTAATTTGTCTGATGGAAGTTACTTAAGATGCCGAAATTGAAGTAAGCTAAGAGAGTCAAAGCACTTAGTTGGAGAAAAAGAACACGAAGAAGATGATGAAGATTCCGACAAAGAATCTAGCCACGTAATCGCATTTTACACGTATCCCTAGGTTGCTATACGCCAGGGAAAATGCATAATATTCAGATCCACGCCCTTGACATGTTAGTGACTCATCTTGTTCAGTTAACCAAAGTCGAGCTCAATCGGCTCAAATGTTATCTACTTGGACTCAAGTTGTTTTGTTCAATTATCTCGTCATTTGTCTACTCGATCAGCCAGTCGAGCAGATGAACAAGAAACATAAGAAGATATCAAGTTACACTCCGTAACGAAAAAGTTGTCTCGGTGACCACTCCATAGTTGCCCTTAGAGTTGATGTTTCAAAGGTACTTCCTCATTTTGAGGAGAGAAAACTAGGAAGCGCGGGACAAAACCATTAGGATAAAATTATCTCACTTGACTGGATAAGTTGCAAGCGTCCTACACGAGCAAACCAATCAAGGTCGATCAAGGAGAGCATACGTCTATTAGATAGACTCTTACCAAACGACTCCAGCATTCCCATTAACTATGATCCTTGGAGAATAACATATTTAGCCCTCTAAGGTAAATAAGGTAGCTAGCTCCTACGATAAGGAGGAAACGTCCCAAGCTACCTATAAAAATACCCTCATGAACCTAAGGTATATCCATCTTCTATCAGGTAAATAGATATTCTAGTCTTCTCAAATCTCTTCATATACAGATTTTGGCAAATGCATCAGATACCCTCCTTTGGATATGCATGGACGAGCCACTTATTATCCATGTGGTCTTTGCCGATCTGCTCGTATATCATCTTGTCCCATCCAATTTTCACATGCAACATATACTTGCAAACTATTCATGTCTAATCATAATTTTATAGGCTGCTATTTAGTTTTACTACTAAACTGGCAACTGAATTAAAAAGTGTGAAACTAATAAAACAACTGTGGAGAGATGGTGAATATGATTTTTGAAAATTAATTAGATATTTAAGCTAATCACAAGCATGTATGCATTTCAATCAAAGAAATGTGTGAACTACACAATTTTAAAGAATTATAAAAAAAACAATTAAACAGATTGAGTTATAGATATACTTAACAAGTAGATTTGAATTGTTTGGCTTGTACTATCCGTAAGCCTACGGCCATCAAGGAATATCTTACAAGAGCACTAGAACTCACAAGTAACGATCTTCTTTTGGGTCAAGGTCAAAACTCTTACAAACAGTGAATAATATCTCAACACCAAGCAGAAGCCTTGAATCCACAAATTAAAGCTCACCAAAGACTTGACATACCCAATTAGTGATCATAATCATTTAGAAATATCGAGTGTGCACAAACAAACCATCTTGGAATTAAGAAAAATGAACACAAATGAAGCTCTATAGTACGCTAGAGATAAGGAATTGATGTCTTGGAGATGCTCATTCTCGAAAAAAGAATTGCTCACGAAGATGCTCTCTTTGATGATGTAAAATCACGGATATAAAGAGAGAAATCATTGAACCTTGATGTTTCTCTAATGAGTGGACGCTTAATGCGTGGTTTATATGGTGTATGATGAAGCCCCAAATCACTTTGAAAGGGTAAATATGAAATATTGGCATGAATATTAGTAAAACTGGCTATTATTTTCAAATATATATATCTACATTGGTCTAAAAAAAAACACCTCTCTGTGTTGGGCATAACATCTTCTTTAAAAGTCGGATTAAGGTATCGTTTTTTGTGTTGAAAAGCTAATGAAATCTTTATCAAAATATGAAAATATTAGCTCCAAAATATTTTTGAGGAAATATGAGTAGGTTACAAAATCAACCAATTCCTAGTAATATACTAGTTTGAAAGGTTATGAAGTCACATGTAATTCACATGGTGTTCAAAGGTTATTTTAGGCCATGGTCACCAATCTAAGCATTAAATCAAGGCTAGTCACAATATTGTAAAGATCACTCATAATTGAAAGTAACATAGTCTATGCAATCTTTGTTACTCTGGCAATGGACTAGATGGAGCTTTCATAGCATCTCTTACCACATTTTTAAGCTTATATGATTTCAGTACACGTGTTTCTTCGTGAATGTATATGCATGCATATACTAACTAAGAATCCACTCAAAGCACACACTAGAACGCAATCAATGTTTTGTCATCAGATGTAAGCATAGGTTATCAAACCTTAGGGCTACCAATGTGGAATTCCTTATTGGACTTCCATTATACATACAGTGGGAGGGTTTGCTTCAGGTCTAATGTCCTTGTACATCACTCAATGTCGGGTTCAAGTCACGCCATAGCTGTGAAGCTAGCTAGAGGGTTAAGGAAGACCTTGCAGGTATGATTCCACCCCCTAGCCATAATTAGTTTCAAGGTCCACTTCAATGATTGCTCTTGGGCAAAAGAAATTTTAAACGGATGTTGGAGTTGCTTGTTTAACGAGATTTAGAGGGTCTTTGGGATTGATTAAATCTTGATCAATCCTGATTTAATCTAGATTAAATCAGGTTTGTGGGTGTTTGGCAAAAGAGATTAAGAGATTTAATCCATCTTCAAAAAGCTCAAAACTGATTTAATCCATAATCCTCAAAAGTGAGGATTATAGAATAATCACTTTTTCATAATCAAGTTTAACCTTTTAATTTACCATCTTATCCCCATGTTTTTCACAAAAAGACATCTCATACCCCTTAATTAATTAGATAGTTTTGCTATATATATATATATATATATATATATATATATATATATATAGAGAGAGAGAGAGAGAGAAAACTATCTAACTATTTATATATATATATATATATATATATATATATATATTGTTCTCAACCTATTCTGGTCGTACCCAAAGGCCCAATGTGGTCCCATTTTGCATGACACATCCGCACAAGCAACAGTCAGCATTCAACGCTCACAACCGGTCAAAGCGTGCATGCTCAAGTCACGTGCACTTTTTACTTCTTCTACGTGACTTCGTCACTAAAACACTCATCATTGTGCGACGCCGCATCACGCTTCGACCGTCGCACTTCACACGTCGCCCGTCGGTGCGCCATGGCACTTGCCCAAGGAGGTTAGCCTTGACCTCTTCCATAGGGTCGGCCTCGGCCTTGGCCTCCCCCTTGGCCTCGGCCTCGGCCATGGCCTCCCCCTTGGGGTCGTCCTTAGCCACCCTTTGAGGTTGGCCTTGGCCTTCCCCCAAGGGTTGGCCTTTGGCCTCCATCCTTAGCACCTTCACTTCTCTTCAAGAGGCCTTGCATCCTCCGCGACCCCCGTCGCCCAACGTCCGGACGTCAACTCCGCGACCCATGTCGCCCGTCGTCCGGACGTCAACTCCGTGACCCCCGTCGCCCATCGTCCAGACATCAACTCCGCGACCCCCGTCGCCCGTCGTCGGAATATCATCTCCGCGACGCCCGTCGCCTGTCGTCCGTACGTCAACTCCACGACCCCCGTCGTCTGCACGTCAACTCCGTGACCCCCGTCGCCCGTCGTCCATATGTCATCTCCGCGACCACGTCGCCCAAACTTCACTCCATGACCCCAGTCGCTCGAACGTCACTCCGCGACCCCGTCGCCCGTGCCCGGGCGCCAACTCCGCGACGGTCATCGTCCGTCGCCCGGACGTCGTCTCTGCGACCGCCGTCGCCGGCGTCTGGGCATCGCACTCCAACACTCCGCCGCACCACTGATACAGCCATGCCCCCAGGCTCTCTATCACACTACCGTGCCCTCGGCACCATACGCATTATGTCGCGCCCATGCGCCACCATTGACACAAATGTGCCACCGGCACCTTACTCACTTCATCGCGCCCATGCACCACAATCATGTTACATGCCCCGGGGCACCACACTCATTCACCACACCATGCGCACCTTACCTTGGTCGTGGAACATGCTTTGACCCACTATCCGGAGTGTGCAACATCCTACGGGGATAGGCGACTCCTCCGGGACACTATCTCTGCCAGGGAGCTCTTCAACTCCCCTTCCGCCAGGTAGACGGCTCCTCCGGGATGCTACCTCAGCCAGTCGGGTAGATGGCTCCTCCGGGATGCTACCTTGACATGCTCCGAGTGCTCCAGCACAAGGACTCACCCGCGGGGATATGCGACTCCTCCGGGACACTATCTTCGCCAGGGAGTTCTTCAACTCCCTTTTCGTCTGGTAGACGGCTCCTCCGGGATGCTACCTTGACTCGTTCCAAGTGCTCCGACAAAAGGACTCACCCGCGGGGATAGGAAACTCCTCCAGGACACTATCTCTATCAGGGAGCTCTAAGTGCTCTAGCATGAAGACTCCCCTTTTCGCCAGGTAAACGGCTCCTCCGGGATGCTATCTCGGCCTGCGGAATAGGCGACTCCTCCGGGACACTATCTCCACCAGGGTGTCTGCGTGCCTGGCCTACGTGCTCCGGCACTGGGGGCTTACGTTGGTACCCCTAGGGACTATGACCCCCGGGTCACTCCGAGACGGGAGTAGGTCTTCAGAGGGTATCGCGCCTAGTCCACCTTAGAGTTAGCCGTCGGGTTTTCCCCACCGCTGCCAGGCCTGTGGGACTCCGCAAGGGCTTGGATTGGAGGCTAGATCAAGGGGTTCTCTGGCCACACCGACGTTGTGGGAACCAGTCTTTCCAAACAGACAGAGCGACGTTGTGCGGGGCAGGCCGGGTGAATATACGATCCGACAGTCCGTGGAGCACCGGCACCTGTGCACTACAACAAAAAGGACTTTTAGTGACGGACTTTTACGTCGCTAAAAGTCCTATTTCCGTCGATAAAGACTTTTAGCGACGGACTGCCCGACGCTAAAAGTCCGTTGCAAAAAACCCCGTCACTAAAAGATTAGCGACGGAAATTGGTTATCCGTCGGTGAAAATCTACTTTTACCGACGGAAATAACTACTTTTAGTGACGGAATATTCCGTCAATAAAAGTATTTTCAATTTTTGTAATTTCTGCAAAAAGACTTTTAGCGACGGACTGTCCGTCGCTAAAAGTCCGTTGTGAAAAAGGGCGTCGCTAAAAGATTAGCGACATAATTTAGTATCCATCGATTTTTTTTTTACTTTTACCGACGGAAGTAATTACTTTTCACGACAGAAATTCCGTCGCTAAAGGTGCTTTTAATATTTTTCCTAATTTCGAAATTACTCAAGAAGACATTTTTAAACTTTTAGCGTCGGAAGTCCGTCGCCAAAAGGCCATCACAAAAATATTTAGCAACATTAATTTCGTCGCTAAAATTCTATCTCTAAAATATTTTCCAATCTGTAGAAGGACTTTTAGCTACAGAATTATGTCGCTAAATGTCTGTCTGTAAAATTTAAAAAATGGGTTTTTTATTTTTTAATAATCAAAATAACCCTAATCAACCAATCAAATAACAATTTAATTCTTTCAACTAACATTCATCATTTACAAAACTTCAAGTAATACAAATAAGATTTAAATCACATCGTACCAATCCCAAAACTAAAATAACAAGTTTCACTGAAACTACACAACAAATACATTGAACATAAGGTTTCATCGGACAACGTTTTCTCAACTGCTCAAAAAATGAATGCTCATTGAGTTTCAGCGGACAATTTATTGCAACTCCGAGCTCCATATATTTCAGCTATTTCTTTTACAACGTTATCTCTGTCTGAATCAAACTGTTCATTCTCTGCAACAAATAATATTCAAATTCAATCTAAGTCAACTAAAGAGTATCATTAGTAAATGCAGAGGTACTCCTCGTCGGTTGAACATACAAGTCATATGAATCTCTCTAACTGAAGCAGCTTTAAAAATGAGGACCTTAAACAATACACAGTGAAGGAGGGCAACTTTCTTCGGTCTAAAAAGAGAGGGAAAAAAATTAAAAGAAGCATATCGTTTAACGATTTTCCTCTAGAATTACACATAAAATGCTAGTATATTTTTATATGCAACAAAGAGATAAAATGGAATAAATGGTCACAAAAGCAACCGAAACCTACAGTTCTATATGTATTCTTGCCGATATCATCTTGACCATGTCAAACAATGAAACTAAAAAACTATCATTTCTATATGTATTCTTCCAACTTCACATATATTTATGACATGTTCATAGATTCTAAGATGGAATCAGTAGAATATCATGCACCCCAAGTAAGCAATTAGAAAATACCAAAACAACACCTCCAATGCATTTCGTACAGTTTGAAGTGTAATTGAGTTCGCCGTATGACTTATTTTCTAATACAAGGACTGTCATGAAACAAATATGTTTACTGTTCAAAAATCATAACATTGGACCTCCTCTATTCGCTTCAGGTTTTAACTGGCTTTTCAATCACAAATTGCCTAACTAAACATCAAAGATAGCCAAATTCTTACTGAGTGGAACTTTCATTGTATGTTAGTTTCTATTAAGGTAGTTTTTCCTATGTAAAATGCTGATCAACAATAATATAGACAAGTAAGTTGTTCACTGGCCTGCTCTGAACCATCAGGAAAAAAAAGGAAATAAGCAGGCTCAATTTGGATATTCTTTAATTTTCTTTAGCAGAATAAATTGGTGTAAGTTTCCGAACGAAAATTCCAAAAATGAACTAATCCTCAGCGAAAAATTTACTGGAATGAGATGAATGTCACTAGCTACAATGCAAGAGGACAAAATCACTTAACAGTAGTTTGGCTATGTGTATGCGGATGCTTCAAGCAAAACTACCCAAGTCTTTAAAGACATTTTCTTGTTTAGTAAGCAGTCTTAAGTCATTTTTTTTCTAGAGCAAGCAGAATTGGGTTCTGTACAAGCAAAAGTCCTTTAGCCTTTCAGCCGGTCTTCCCTAGCAATTCCTTAGAATATTTCACCATTCCCAGCTTAAAGAACTGACCTAGCTAGGAGCAAGACCACAAAACCTTTCGTACTTGAATAATGAAGATTGTGAGATGATTTAGCTATTTTTTATTGACACATATTTAGCCCTGAAT
Organism: Escallonia rubra; assembly: GCA_033065855.1. NCBI lineage: Eukaryota > Viridiplantae > Streptophyta > Magnoliopsida > Escalloniales > Escalloniaceae > Escallonia > Escallonia rubra. The sequence goes on along the minus strand of JAVXUO010000303.1, from coordinate 76,565 downwards.
CCCTAATCAATAAAATCTGGATTCCAAATTATGCAATCGAAAATGAAACAATATTCTTGAGTTTTAAAGAAACCTTGAGAAACTAAGGAAGATGAGGATAGAGAGGGGAAGAGATCTAACGGAGATGCGTATTGATTTTGCCTGTGGTCGAGTTTCCTTTCCAAGCAGTGACGTTGTTGTCACGAGGGTCGAAAGTCGTTCGGTTCTTGAGAGAGGGGGTTGTTGGTGGTGGATAGTGTGAGGTGTAGAGCGCCGTAATTCATTGGCCGTTGTCGCGGCGGCGACTCAACGACAGTGGGAAGAGATCTTCGCTTTGGGGTAGACATGAGTTTGTTGTTGAGTGAAGGAGGAAGGGCATACGAGGCGTGGGAAGCGGGCGGCATAGGTGGTGGCGGAGTTGGGCAATGTGGGTGTGTGAGAGAGAGAGAGAGAGAGAAGAGGGGGAAAGATGGATATGCGGCTGTTAGAAAGAAGAAGAATTAGGGTTTTTTCTTTTAATATTGTATCTTTTAGCGATGGATCTTTGCCCGTCGCTAAAAGTCCGTTGTCAAACTCTTTTTAAATAATTCTGAAAAATACACAAAGAAATTAAAAAATACGAAAAATCACATTTAGCTACGGAAATTCCGTCGGTAATACTCCGTCATTAAAAATCTGTCGCTAAAGACTTTTACCGACGGAATTTTTCGTCGGTAAAATCGTTAAATTTCGCTTTTAGCGACGGATTTTTTGCGACGGGTCAAAATCCGTCGCTAAAAGTTCTTTTTCTTGTAGTGGTGGACCCCCCGGTGACGTGTCACTCCCGGGGAACGCCACGTGTCGGTTAATGACATCATCATCTCAATCTCTATAAATAAAGATCTTGAGAATTCATTTCAGGGGGTTGGACATTTTCAAAACATATTTCACTTTCTCACTCTAGAATTCTAGAGAGAGAAACATACAGTACCCTGACTCTGGACCTAAGTATCGGATTGTGACTGTCATCATGTATTCATCCCGCGCCATCGCCCTCGCAGCACTGCCACCCTCATTGGTCTCTGCCCTTGTTCCACCCTTGTTGTGTCCTACATCAACATACTTGAAATTTCACTCGGACTGCATTCCTTGTGGCACCTCCACGTTGACAGCTAACCCACTTTCCTTGGCATCATATATATATATATATATATATATAATTATTTTTTTGCCTAAGAAAAACTTTATTTGTAATTCGGGGATGTTATCGTACTATAAGCAATAATGTGAGATTGGTTGTATTTTTAATTTAAAATAAAAAGTAACAAGTTTTGTAGGTGCGTGAAAATAGTTATTTCATAATTTATTTGGGCGTTATAGTTATTTATTGAAAATAGTTATGTAGGTGCGTGAAAATAGTTATGTTAACGTTGCTTGGATATTAGAAAATTGTTTGTTGAGTGTCCTCTATGGTCATTTTGTCATAGTGAAACTGATTTAAGTATTTGTTATCCAAACATTTTTTATAGATTTAATCTAATTTACAACTCCTTTTGCCAAACAGCAAATTGATTCTGATTAAATCAGATTTTAAAAACTGATTAAGATTTAAGCAGAATCTATTTTTTTTTAATCAATCCCAAACGGGCTCTTAAGGTTTTTATTTAAACTGATAAGTGGTCGAGTCTTTAATCCACTATCTTTATCCGTTAGTGGTATCATGTCATTGTTACAAACGTTGCACTGAAACCTTTCTCAGCTACAAGAGTATATACTACACCTTGTTGTTGTTGTTGTTTTTTTTTTTTTTTTTTTGAGGGGAGAGTAGGAGATATTTTATTTATTTAATAAACAAAAGTTTAAGCCACACATCGTGAGATGGCTCTCCCACTAGCATCATTTTGCAGGAGGATTGACAAAAAGATCGGCGCATGCTTCCAAAGGTGGTATGCATGACGTTGATCACCTGCCTGCATAGTCATTTGATCCGCGTAGAGAAGTTTGTTTTCCTGTAGCCATGGAAAACATGAACCTGCCAAGCACGTATAAGTAGAGCCCCACAGTCAAGAATTAAAATGTCAAATAATGGGATGGGGGACACATCATGTAAGAGATAATGGACCACAATCATATATATCATCGACTTCGAGTAAAATTTTCCTGTAGTTATTGTTCCAAGAAAGATGTAAACCATCATGGATGACCCACCATTCAACATAGTTTTCGAGAACAGCCAATGAGCCATCGCTATTTGAGTCTCGGATTAGGGCAGCAACACCTGCACGGCCAAGTTTGTTGTTGACACTGCCATCTGTATTGATTTTGACCCACCCTTCCAAAGGTGGACTCCAATTGATATGAGTTATCAAGAGTCGACAAGAATTTAAGTTTAGATGGTTTGCAAAAAATAGGTATTTCGTAGCGAAAACCATGGTTTTTCGTAAGATAGTCTGCTTGGTTGGGAATGGAGTCCGGAGAATAGCTAGCTTGTTGTGGTGGTTCCAAGTAGCATATATTTGGAAACCGAAGAAGGTTGGCCAGGGGATATTATGTGTGCCGGGCTTCGAATCTAGTAGCGAGGGTGTGACACCATCAACGGAAAGGTATTTGTATGTAGCCAGTGTGCGCAGTGTTGGGGGTGATTTCTCGCCATATAGCTTGAATAGTAGGGCATGGGCGCAGGGCGTGGTCAATTGTTTCAAGTTGACCACAATTACGAGGGCATAGCTTGTGTTAAATCCACGGGAGTCTGGCACGTACAGGTACTCCATGGTGCATGCATTTTCAAAGAAAGTGTTGAATCCGGGGTGGAATGGAAAGGTTCCAAATCCAATGCCAGTCATGTGGGTATGTGAATGCATGGTTAGATGTAATGTCTACTATACAACCATTCTCGAAGCAGAAACTGTTTTTTACTAAGCAAACATAGTATGATCACCCTTCTAAGCTGATGCAAGTTTGTCAATAATTTCTACCAAAAAAACACCAAAATTTGCACGGGGTGCCACTACAACTTTTTATCGTCTAATAAAAAGAAAAAATTGAAAAACATTTGCCCTAGCAGCTTTGGAAAAGAACTGGCTACAGTGACACACGCAATGAAGTTAACAATATCATATTCTCATAATTTGCCTTTAGAAATTATTAAACCATTTTATTTGGTAACTTTAAATTATGAAGACCAAGCATGTTCTCTTAGATAGTTATTTACTATGTAAGATTTTTTATTTTGTGTTATCTATTACACGTTTTTTAGAATGTCAAGTGTCAACATTCTTGATAAGTCGTTACGAACGTCAAAAATGTGTTAGACAAAGGGGTGTTCACTTTAGATATAGTCTAGATAGATAGATAGCATGTACAAACCAATAAAAGAAAAAAGAAAAAAAGGTTAGTTCGCATTGTTTGAAATTATCCAACCGTTGATACCCGCGCAAACAGGAGTGTTCTTCCAAGAACAGCCACGACGCTTCACTATTCCTCCACACAAAATGTTCACCAGGCACCGTCAAGTCTCCTACAAACAAAAAGTTCTATACTCTCCACAATTTTTTTCTGCCAATGGGCGCCATGATTACGGGCTTGTTCCAACGTTTGATACAAATTGGCGTCGGTACAGAACTTGCGAAGAACATACTGGCTTTATGGTCTTGGCTAGAGTCTAAGGGGCTCGACAATGTTATGACAAGAATCAATTCCTATGACCAAGATGACTATTTCTTTTCCTCCGTCGTCTCTGAAGCCCAAGGTGCATTGGCTTCACTGCAAGCCAGTTCATTGGAACCTATTTCGTCCACAATACGCATGCGGGCCACTTTAAACGTAGCCGGCAATGCTTCGTTCCCTCTTGAACATTTGTTCAAAGACAGAGAGAGGGCACTTGGTGGGATAAATAGCTTTGTCAATGATGAATTATCGCGAGGGATAGACGAGTGTGTAAGGGAACAAGGTGGTGTCAAGGCTGGCTTGATGGAGCCCAATCCCGGAGAAGGCAAGAAGCGGTCCAAAATGAACCCGTTCGCCAAGGAATGGAGACCCCCGACAGACGAGGAAGATCGTTGCTTATACATAACATTCTCTAATGGATTTCCGCTTCAGCCTTTGCAGATTTACTACTATTTTACGCTGTAAGTTTCATTAAAAGTTTAAACTGCAGCACTACTCCTGTTTCTCACTTGCATATGCTTTGGCCAGTTTTGTCTCCTAATGAAGACATCATCTTCTTTGCATTTCGATTTTGATGCATGAATTTTTTTTCCCGTTTCAATGTAACCTTTGGTAAGTTTGGAGCCTCAAGAATCCATATAACTATTCTTAGAACGTTCCTATCTTGGGTAACTGTCCGTGGAATTAATAGAAGCGTAAGATCATGATAACCTACTCAGAGGAAGTATTTCGTGTATGCAGGAAATATGGGTTATGTCTGGAAAGAATTCATGTGCACCAGCCGAGAGACGGAGGACCTCCGCAATTTGGAAGACTCGTGTTTAGAACCTCTCTCATTCCGTGGCTGGTCTTAAATGGACGGCAGGAAGCCAGGTTATGCATTGATGGAAGATCCATGTGGTGTAAAAAGTACAAGCTCAAGAGGAAGGATGGCAGCGTTTAGTAAGGTCAGATCCTTAATGCTTATTTTGATCCCTTTTTGTATTGTGGGATGTTCATGTTGTGGAGAGTGAAGGATATGAGTGATTATTTTCACGTACAGTTATGTTGTTCTGTTCCCTTCTGTGTCTGTCATTGATATGAACATTAACTGTTCTGAGATTCTATCTCCTGAGACTAGCCAATTTGGCCCAGGTTCCTGAAAACTTAATGAATTTGCCAAGAACAAGAACAGTACAACACTTTGCCCAACTTTTGTTAACTTTCTTTTTATTTTGTCTCATTAGAACAAAATGCATTTTGACCTATTGAACGTAGGTTTGCACTATGTTTATGTATCCGAAATCCAACCCCCATATATACTCATTGTTGAGATTCAATGTGTTGTCATTTGTTTGTTTGTGTTAGCTAGTTTTGTCAACTATGGTTGTGTCATTGTGTAATTAGAGACTTGAGTTAGTTTGTGTATTGCATGTAGGCCACTTGTTAGCTTACTAGTAGTGCAAGGTTGAGGTTTATAGCATGTGTGTTCTGCTGAAATCAGTGAGCTAGTGTGTACGAATTAGAGTTGTGTTCTAGAGAAAAATAACTCAGTTTACTCCCCTATTTTTGCCTCTGCATTCTACATTGCCTCTATATTATGTTGCCTCTATAATATCACTTGCTTGAGTGCTATCAAGCTGAAATTAGCAGTAGAACAGGGCAACATTTTCTGGTACTAGAGCCTAGTTCATACAAGCAGATCGGGTGCTACGAATCGAAGCTGAAATCAGCCATTACGAAGAGATCTACTACTCATGGCAAATACAAGCGGGTCACAACCTCGTTTTGTACTTGAGTTTGATGGTAAAAATTATGATTTTTGGCATGTGAAAATGAAGACCATTTTCAGATCTATCAGGCTTTGGGATTTGGTAGAAAATGGGTATGTCGACCCCAAATCGGTATAGAGTTTATCAGCTGCTCAAAGAGAGCAATTGGAGAAAAATAGACAAAAGAGATGCAAATGCACTTTATACAATCCAGAGAGGGTTGGCCAAATACATTTTTCCAAGAATCATTAGAGCTACAAAAGCAAAGGAGACTTGGGATATTCTTGAATATGAGCACCAAGGAGATGCCAAGGTAAGAGCTATAAATCTTCTAACTCTTAGAAGAGATCTTAAAAATATAAAAATGACTGAAAAATGAAACTTTGGCCGGGTTTTCTACAAGATTTATGGATTTAGTTAATCAAATGAAGACACATAGTAAAGAAATTAGTGATAGAAGAATTGTTGAAAAAATTCTAATTCGTTTGCCGAAAAGATTTGACCCTAAAGTGGTTGTTATTGAAGAAACAAGAGACATTGAGAAGTTGAGTGTTCAAGATTTAATGGCCTCATTGAAATCTTACGAGTAAAGGTTGTTACGTCACTCCGAAAAAGCAATTGAAAGTGTTTTTCAATCTAAGGTCAATGTGAATCCCACAAATTAAATGAAGTAAAGAAGTTTTTTAATCAAGAACAAAGAAGTAATCAAACCCCAAGAAGTTTCTTTCAAAGAAGATTTGCAAGAGGAAGAGGAAGAAATGGAAACAAAAGAGGAGGATTTGGAAAAGGAAGAAGAAGAGGCAAAAATTATTTTGATAGAAATGGTAACGATGAATGTAGTTCAAGGAAGTGTCACATTTGAAAAAAGGACAATCATTTGGCAAACGATTATTGGTTCAAAGGAAAACTAAGATGTCACAATTTTGGTGGCTTTGGGCATGTAAAAAGGGATTGTAGAGTTACAAATAATCAGGGGGCAAAGTGTGCCGAAGAAAGTAATGATTGCATCATGGAGCACAAAAATGATGTTTGGTTTTTGGACAGTGATTGTAGCAATGGTATGGCAGGAGATAAGAATGCTTTCTTTGACATGGACAGCACTTTTAAGTCCCACGTGGACCTAGGAAATGGTGCTTTGCTTGAAGCAAAAGGCAAAGGAACAATTGGCATTCAAACTAATGAAGGTAATAGATTTATTAGGAATGTTCTACTTATTCCAGAGCTTGATGATCAAAATTTGTTGAGTGTTGTACAACTTTTGGAGTAGATTTTGTTGGAGATGGATGCACTATTTATGATAGTGGGAAGCCGAGAAAGGTGGTGCAAAAGATAAAAATACAGAATAAAGCTTTCCATTTACTTTGAAATACGTGAGAGGTGTTGCTTTGAAGGTAGAAATCAAGGATGAGTCATGGTTATGGCACAAAAGATTTGGGCACTTCATCTCAGTATGGAAGGTGTATGGTTTGCCTACCATTGAAGACAAGCATGATATTTGTGAAGGATGTGCTCTTGGGCAACCTTTCTCAAAAGAGGTGGCATGGAGGGCTAAGGATAAATTGGAGTTGGTGCATACGGATGTGTGTGGACCTGTGCGTACTCCTTCTCATTCCCAAAGCATGTGCTTTATCTTGTTTATTGATGATTATACTCACATGACATGGATATATTTCATAAGACAAAAATCTGAATTTTTTAGCATTTTTAAAAAATTCAAATGTCTTGTTGAAAAGCAAAGTGGTTATTTTATAAAGAAATTGAGAAGTGACAGGACAAAAGAGAATAATTCAAGTGAGTTTGATAAATCTTGTGAAGATGAAGGAGTAAAAAGACAGCTCAGGGTTGGTATACACCATAACAAAATGGAGTTTTGGAGAGGACGAACCAAACCGTGTTGGAAATTGCTAAATCCATGATTTATAAGAAGGGATTGCCAAAAAGGTTCTGGGCCGAAGCTTCTTATACATCTGTGTATTAAATTAATAGGTCCATGTAACAAAACTCCATTTGAAGTCTGGAGTGATAGAAAGCCTTCAGTAAGACATCTTAAAATTTTTGGTTCCGTGTGTTATGTTCGAGTTCCAAAAGAAATAAGATACAAGTTAGATGAAATAAGCGAGAAATCTATCTTTGTTGGGTATAGCTTGAAATCAAAAGGCTATAGGTATTATAGCTTGAAGACCAACAAGATTGTTATAACCCGAGATTTCTTCTTTGATGAAAATACATGTTAAAATTGGGAGGACAACAATATTGAGAAAGAAAGGCTGACTAATGAAGTTTGTAAACCAATTTCGGGCAATAAAGAGGAAGATTATGTTGAAATGAACCAAGAGGAGCCAAGTGGAGACTCACCAAGATCATCAAGTTCAAATCCAAGCTCAAGCACCTTATCCCCAAATTCTACTCCTAGAAAATTGAGGAGTTTGAGTGATATTCATCAAACTTGCAATTTTTGTGTAATTGAACCCGAAAGCTTTGAAGAAGCTATGAAGGAGGAAGCTTGGAGAAATGCTATGGAAGAATAAATTGTTGTGATTGAAAAGAATAGATCGTAAAGGGGAGAAATGCTGAAGTTTCTGCCAAAATGGGAGTTAGTTGAAAGACCTTCACACAAAGGAAATCATTGGTGTGAGGTGCGTGTATAAGGTGAAATACAACTCTGATAGCTCCATGCAAGGAAATAAGGCATGGTTGTTTTCAAAAGGGTATTCAAAATAGCCCGGAGTTGACTTTAAAGAAACTTTTGCTCCGGTTGCTCTTTGGATGCGGTAAGAACTCTTATTGCTTTAGCGGTTCAAAAAGGTTGGTTGTTGTACCAACTTGATGTCAAATTTTTGTTTTTGAATGATGAACAAAATAAAGAGATTTATGTTGAGAAACCTCAAGGTTTAGTGGCGAAAGGTGGAGAAAATAAAGTGTGCAAATTGAAAGAGGATTTGTATGGACTAAAGCAAGCTGTGAGAGCTTGGTATAGTCAACTTAAAGGCTACTTCCATAAGAAAGGTTTTGAGAAAAGCAAAAGTGAGCCGATTTTGTACGTGAAGAAAGAAGGGACGTCAAGTATCCTTATTGTTTCCCTTTATGTCGATGATTTGTTATTTACCGGAAAAATGAGAAATTAATGAAAGATTTCAAAAAGGGAATGATGTTACGATATGAAATGAGTGACATAGGGCCGCGTCATCATTTTCTTGGCATGGAGATTTCCCAAGATGAGAAATGTGTGTTTATTTCTCAAAAGAAATATATTGAAGAAGTTTCAGATGTGTTGATGAAATCCGAAGGACACACCACTTGTAGTGAATGAAAAATTGAAAAAAGAAAATAGTGGAAAGAAAGTTGATACAAGTGTCTATAGAAGTTTGGTTGGAAACTTATTATACCTTACCGCAATAAGGCCCAACATCATGTTTGCGACAAGTTTGCTATCGGGATTTATGTACAACCCCAGCCATTTTCACTAGGAGTGAAAAGGGTGTTAAGATACATTTAAGGCACGATTGATCATGGAAACAAGTATTCCAAAAATTCTGATTTGAATTTGTTTGACTTTTGTGCGTTTGGGGTGGTTGTGTGGATTATATGAAGAACACGTCGAGCTACTGTTTTTCACTCACTTCCAAAATGTTTTCATAGGTGTCAAAGAAGCAACAATCGGTTGCTCAATCTTCTACTGAAGCTGAATATATTTCAGCATCATTGGTGACTTCTCAAGCTATTTGGTTGCAAAGAATTTTAGAGGATGTTGGAGAGAAACAAGAAGGCATGCGGCTGACGGAGCTGACTTTTCAATAATTTATCCAAGCCTGGTGAAGGCTCCAGCCAAGGAGTAACCACAAGTCAATTGAACTTCAAGATTGCTATACCAAATTCCATCCGCTGCATCAAAGAGACTATTTTGTGACAATAAATCAGTCATAGCTATGGTGAAGAATCCAGTTTACCACAGTCGAACAAGAAACATTGCTATCAAACACCACTGCACAAGAGAAGCAATTGATGATGTAGAACTTAAACTCAAGTTTTGCATGTCGGAGGAGCAAGTGGCTAACATTTTCACCAAGGCACTTCCAAGAGAGAAGTTATAGGAATTCAAAGAAGTGCTTGGAGTCAAAAGACACCACATTAAGGGGGAGAATGTTGAATGTGACGTGTTGTCATTTGTTTGTGTTACCTAGTTTTGCTAACTATGGTTGTGACTTTAAGTATTTAATGACTTGAGTTAGTTTGTGTCTTGCGTGTAAGACTTGTTTACTTACTACTAGTGCAAGGGTGAGGCTTTAGCATGTGGGGTCTACTAAAATCAGTGAGTTAGCGGGTAAGAATTAGAATTGTGTTCTAGAGAAAACAACTCAGTTTACTCCCTCGTTTTTGCCCCTGTAATCTGCTGAAATGCATATCTATTTTGCCTCTATAATATCACTTGCTTGAGTGTTATAAACCTGAAATTAGCTCTAGAACAAGCCAAGATTCATAAATAAGTTTGAGCGATTAATAAGTAAAAACTTTTTGTCTTGTTAACTCTTGGTGTTATCAAAAGTGTTGAATCCACACTTTGCCGAGGTGCACTTATCAATTAACGTTCATTCTAATGAGATTGAAAATTACTCTAATCCGAGAAGTATAAAGAATTTGCTACAAAGATTGATAAAAATGGAAGTGCAAATATATGTGATTTGCTTCATCCTTGGCAAGGGAATGGATGTTTAATAGACGTCGTTCAAATATATGGTTCAAGTCCACACCCACACTACCGCCAAGAGGAATAGTTTTTCTTCAATCTTATTATAGCTAAAAGAGAGTAATTAATCTGAAGAAAACATGAATAGCGCAGTGGCATCCAAAAGCCTACATCTTTGTTAATGTTTACATCAGCTTCCAAGTTACAGATTACCTATAATCTAGGTGGATAGAAGTAAAAAAGAAGCTAACAGACTAACATAGATTTCAACCAGGATGGCCATTCTGACGAGAAACAAGTAGATTAAGAACTCATCACACAAGGTGCATTTTAAAACTTTAAGATATGAAGATTGTTAAATAATATACTAGATTCTGCACCAAGCAATGAAGAAGAGAATCGAAAAAATAATAATAGAAAATAAAGGCATACAAGACACAAGATTTATGTGATTCGGCAAAAACGTACTCCACGGTAGTAGCAATAATTTCACTCACTACAAGAAATAGAGTCTTTAGCTACTACGTTTAGCGACCGCCAAAGAGAACGGTCGCCAAATAAAAATTTACCAACCGCTACTACTTGTAGTCGCTAAGTTATTGACAAAATATGGGGCGGTAAAAAAAATATGGGCCCGATTTATTAGTGACCGCTACTTGGTCACTAAAATTAGCGACCAATTTTAGCGATCGTTTAGCAGTCGTTAATTTTAGCGACCGTACCCGCTTTCGCTAAATCAAAGGTACAAAAGTGAGTTTTGATCATCTCTAATCTTTATCTCTTTCTTCTTCCTACACGAGCTGTAGCCTCCCCTCTCCCCCAACCACCTTGCGGCCGCCGCCAACCCGCCCATGCCATCAAGCCCACCGTGCAGTCGCAGAAGTGCAGCTCTCCGCGAAGACCACACACCATAGTTGCTGGACCTACCACGGACACGCTGCGGGCAAACCCACCGTTTACACTATCGATTACCATCTCCAGCGCCTGGCATGTTACATCAATTTCAGTGTAATTCCAATTTTTTTTCCTAGAATGCTGTCATAATTGTTGGCCGCTATGCTTGTTGGGTACTTTTTTCAATATGCAGTAGGTGCCTTTGATCCTCAAAAGAGGTGTTAAGTTTTAATTTACTTGGTTGTTTATTTAATTCAGCATGCAGTTAAAAGTAGGTTAGGTATTTCATCATACTAAACCACTTCTAAGTTCGGATAAGTGAACCACTGATAGTTATACCATGAAAAACATATTTCCAATTATAAGACGAAGGAATGTTGAATTGTAAGTTACGAGAAATTGTAATAAATTGGACTTCTGGTAGGTTGGTGATTAGCTTATTCTGGTATGCTTGCAGCGCTTATATTATTGTTGTACGTGAAGGGAAAGAACATGTTTACTGTTGTACCCGTGTCTTTGATGGTATACTTGAAACCAACCAAGAATTTATCCTTGCCTTTTGTACACATGGATTGGAATTCATTCTTCAGCCCAACTTGATTTCTTTTCTATTATATTGTCTTTCGTGATGAATTAAAGTTGGATTGAATTATTGAAATGGTGCTTGTATGCTTGCATAGTTGTACACTACTTATAGGATATTAAAGATATGTGCTCATGCTAGTTCCTTAGCTGGTTGGTGGTAGCTGGCCACCATGCAAGAAACAAATCAAAAGGTCCTTATTTAAGTCCTTATATCTTGTAGTGACTATGCCTGTTAATGGAGATTACGTACAAATCTCTGTCTCTCTTAACAACTCAAAGAATGGTTCTTCTATCTTGTCCTTAAACACAATATAAGACAATTTATATATACTTAGAGATAAGTAGTGACCTTATGTAAATAACCAATGTGGGACAAGACAACTTATATACTTAGGGCCAAGTTGTTATTTATTCTGATAACCGATGTACGTAGGACACCCACACATTCCGGGTTTTTTATCCAAGACAAATTATCACAAAGATTGATAGACACTTAGAAACATTGTTGAAGAGAGACAAAGAAGCAAAGAATAATATATGTTTTATAGATATGGACGCACTTATTTAGGTTTCTATTTTTTTTTAACTCGTAGACCGAAATATGTTGTGTGCCTTTACAAATAAAGACTATTTTGTTTCACCCCTTCATCACAACAAGAGCACCCTTCATTATCCTTATAACTCCACCTGAAGCCCAATAGCTACAACCATTGGAGTTAAGTGTACCCAAAGAAATTAGATTTTTCCTCAACTCTAAAACGTGTCTGACATCAGTCAAAGTTTTCACAATACCATTATGCATCCTAATCTGAATTGAACCTATCCCAACCACCTTACAGACAACATCGTTTCCTATAAGAACTTTGTCACCATCAATTGAGCGATAAGTGGCAAACAAGTCCCTATTAGGGTACATGTGATAGGAATAACCCGTATCCATAATTCACCCTCCATTTGAGGAACTGATAGTAACTGAGAAAAAATCCACACCATTAGAATTATATATCTTCTACTACTCTAGCATCAGTCGTCTTGGGATTATCATTTTTCTTCCCTTTACGCTTAGGACAATCTTTTTCGATAATGCCCTTATGACAATGGTAGCATTTGAATTTTCTAGTCTTTGACTGAGACCTCGATCTTCCTTTATTTCTAGATCCAGCATGGTAAGTGCTTCGGCCTCGAGCCTTCAGACCATCACCCTGTTCTTTTTTCCTGTTTTATGAAACTTTCTTCCTTAATTCTTGAGAATTATCACAGCCTCAACTTCCTCTATGGAGATAATATTCTTCCCATATAATAAGGTAGTAACAAGATGTTCATATGACGGAGGTAAGAAAACATAGCAATAGTAAAGCTTTATCCTCATTTTCTATCTTGATATCATTATTTTGCAGGTATAATATTACCTTGTTATATTCATCAAGGTGATCACTAATCGATGTACCTTCTTCTTTCATCCGAAGAGTATACAACCGTTGCTTTAAATATGGGCGATTTGTTAGAGACTTCGTATACAAGCTCTCCAATTTTAGCCACAATCCAGCTGCATTTGTTTCCTGAGAAACCTTTTCACAACACGTTGTCTTCTAAACATAGCAACAGGGCACTATGGGTTTTCTCCAACATGTCTTCTTTTTCATCACCAGACATCGTCTCAGGAAGCCCTCGATTCCCCTTTAACGCTTTCAACAACCTTTATTGAATCAAAACATCATGCATCTTCATCTTGTGAACCTCAGCTCTGATACGACTGATTAAATTTCGATCATCAAATTTCTCCATAGTTCGTCGAAGTACTTGGCACCATTGCAAGGTGCTTTTAATCTAGGGTGAACCTCAGCTCTGATACCACTTATTAAATAATGTACTCGATTCTGCACCAAGTAATGAAGAAGAGAATTGAAAAAATAATAATAGAAAACAAAGACACACAAGACACAAGATTTACGTGGTTTGGCAAAAACCTACTCCACAGTGGTAGCAGCGATTTCACTATGCTTGTTAATGGAGATTACAGATCTCTATCTCTCTCAACAAACCCTCTTAAAGAATGGCTCTTCTTTCTTGTCCTTAAACACAATTCAAGACAACTTATATATACTTAGAGAGAAGCAGTGGCCTTCTCTAAATAACCAATGTAGGACAAGAGGACTTATATACTTAGGACCAAGTTGCTATTTATTCTGAATAACCGATGTGACACCCACATATACCGGGTTTTTAATCCAAGACAAATTATCAATGTTGAAGAGAGACAAAGAAGCAAAAACCATAGTCTCCTTTGATACTACACTCAAGTCGGTGATACAGTGTTCAAAATGAACGTCAAGGAAGGTTCATGATACTCCCTTTGGTGCAATGAATTACAAGAGAAATAAAGAGGATGTGAGAAATTAAGACGAGGAGAGAAGATTCTATGTTCTTTGGAACGTGAAGAGGCAATGAGGAGATGAGAAGATGATAGAGTGGTAGAAAGGAATCTAGAGATTGAAAATTCTAGAGAAGGAGAGGCAATTTTGTTATTTTTAACACTCGCCCTCAAAACTGACTCCACCAGTGAATCTTACTTGAGTAGTCATTCCAAATTGTTCACAAAAATATAAGAGCTTTGTAGTATTAAGTCCATTAGTAAATCGATCTGCGAGTTGCTCGTCTGCTCGAATTGTAGCAATCATCATTTCTTCTTGTAAAATGAACTTTCTCTTTGATATAGTGGTAATGTACTTCCATATATTCAGTTTGTACATGGAATACTAAATCTCTGCAAATTATTTTGCAAACATCACAGCATACTAAACTGGTTAATGTAAGTATGTTAAGAGTTGTATTAGCCACAAACACTCATAAGCTGCCATAGATGTTGATGCTCGATATTCTGCCTCGGTTGTTGACAGTGACATGGTGGGTTGTCTCTTACTGCACTGAGAGACACTCATGAACCAAGACTGAACACATAACCCATGGTTGGTCAGCGTGTATCGTGATCTCCGGCACAGTCAGCATCACAATACCTGACCATCTCATATATTTCGCCTCTTTTATTCAATAGAACATAATCAATAGTAGCTTTACCATGCCTTATGATCGAACCATTCAATGTGAGGTTTCTTTGGTGTTTACATGAATCAACTTCCTACTCTAACTACAAATTTGACATTAGACCTCGTCAACGTTAGGTAAATTAGACTACCTACCAGTAGCTGATACATGGAGGCATCTTCCAAGTCCTTACATTCTATTACACAGACCTTGGCATTGGGCTCCATAGGTGTTGAAATTGGTTTGCCTCTAACGTTTCATATGTCTGCAATAAGTTTCTTGCATATTGTTATTGGCAGAGGAACCTACGTTCACTTGTACAATCAAATTCAAACCTTATAAAATGATTAAGCTTGCCAAGCACTGTCATCTAAAATTGAATGGATAAATTATCTCTTGTCCAACGAATCTCGTCTTATATATCTCTTGTATAACTAGATCGTCAACATAAACTAGTATTATAACTAGTTTACGCCAATAAAACTTGATAAACATGCTCGAGTCTGCTGGTGAAAGAGTGT
Organism: Escallonia rubra; assembly: GCA_033065855.1. NCBI lineage: Eukaryota > Viridiplantae > Streptophyta > Magnoliopsida > Escalloniales > Escalloniaceae > Escallonia > Escallonia rubra. Next base: position 61,464 of record JAVXUO010000303.1, on the reverse strand, counting down.
AACCACTCTGTACAAACAGATTCAAAAATCTTACCATACCATGCTTTGGGAGCTTGTTTGAATCCATAAAGTGCCTTCCTCAGCTTTCATAACAAATATTTAGTGTATCTTGTTCTTGAAACCTCTTGGTCATTCCATGCAAATGTCTCTACTGGTTTTTTCGTATAGGAAATCGTTCTTCATATCCATTTCATAGTGCTTCCATGTTTTGCTTGTTGTAATTAGGTGTTAACAAGAAACACACTGTTGCAACCTTTGCTACTGGAGTAAATGTCTATTCAGTTTATAGTGTTCTAAAACCCCTCAAACCACAAGCCGTGATTTATACCTCTCGACTGACCTATCAAGAATAGTCTGCTGGATTGTCTGAGCTACGGTTGTGGCCTATTGTCACTTTCTTTGTCTTTATGTTAGCTTGGTGGAGCCTCTTCTAGAGTTCTATAGTATTACTAGTTTGTTATGGCCCATCTGGTCTTTCACTTGCCAAGCTAGGCTCCTCAGTTGCTTTATTGGTTTCTGGCCTTAACTCTATTGTCGATCCGAGACTTTGTTGCTCTATATCTCTTTCTATCGTAATCATTTTATTCCATCTTTTCCTTAATCTCATTAGAGGTGACGACCAAGAAGAAGCTTCCTCCGATACTACATTCTGTGTTGTATAACATCGATCACTCTTAGGATTACAACTTCTTCACCCTTTTCATTCATTACTATACCCCCACAAAAGTGCTCCGGATTACCTTCTTATCATAATTCATGCTTAGCTCCTCGGGCTCAAAAACGTAGCACACACATACAAAGACTCTGAAGTGGCTTATCAATGGTTTCATGTTCCACAGCATCTGAAATGGTGAGATCAAAACCAAGTTTTGCTTGGGGTAGCCGATTTATTGGATGAGTTGCCATCTTCGTGCATTTGCCCCAAAATCGGACTTTTTTGGCATGTAGCATGCTTTGGCATTTCTCTATAAGATGTCAATTTCTTTATTTTGGCCACGCTATTTTGTTGTGTGTGCCTGAAAATGTCAATTGTTTTAGAGTTTTGCACTTATTCAAATATTTAGAGAATTCTTTGGATATTACTCTCTCCCATTATCTGTGCATAAGCACTACATATTATTTCCAACTTTTCCTTCAACCATTGTTAAAATTCATACTTTCTAAAGGTTTCCAATTATTCTTTCATAAGGTAAACCAAGACGTACCTTAAATAGTCATTGATAAAGGTTACCATGTATGCCTATACAGTTTTGCTCTATCAATCTGGAAAGACTACACACACAATGTTGGTGTGCCTAAAAAAGTCCTTGGTCTAGCCATTAGTCCAAAGCCTTTATTGAGTCCAACAAGGGCAACGAAATACGTAGAGAACCTAAAAGCGGTGGGGAAAACTTGACGCCCAACTGCCAGAAGGACTAGGCACAATGCCCTCTGGAATCCTGATCTAGTCTCCGAGTGACCAGGGGGTCATAGTCCCTAAAGGTGTCGATGAAGAGCCCCAACTACCTGAGCACTTAGACCAGTCACGCACACACCCTAATGAAGATAGTTTTCCAAAGGAGTCACATATCCCGTGATTGAATCATTGTGTCGAAGCACTCAAAACGTACCAAGGAAGTGTCTCAAAAAATTCGCCTACCCAAAACACTGAGGTAGTGTCCCGGATGAGTCATCTACCTGACAGACAGAGGTAGCGTCCGGGATGAGTCATCTACCTGAAAAGCTGAGTTAGTGTCCCGGAGACTCCTGGTAAAGATATTGTACTGTGGGAGTCGCCTGTCTAGGGACAAGTTCTTGTGTCAGATCACTCAAAGCCTAGAAAAGTAATGTCCCGGAGGAATCTCTTGTCTGACTAGCTGAGGTAGTATCTTGAATGAGTCACCTACCGGACACACTAATGTAATGTCTCGAAGAGTCGCTTACTCAATGGGCCAAGATAGTGTGATGAATGAGTCATCTACTTGACGGGATGGGAGGCCTCACACCAGAGCACTTGGACTTTCCTCACATAGATAGTTTCCCATAGAAGTAGCCTATCCTTATGATGATTTCTTATACTGGATAGCACTGGAAGAATGATAAGGTAGTGACTCAATGGAGTTGCCAACTCAACGGGCCAAGGTAGTGGCCCAGAAGAGTCACCTACATGGCGGAAGGGGAGTCCTTACGCCGGAGCACTTGGAGCTCCCTGAGGTAATATTCTAAAGGAATCGCCTACTCTAAGGGATGTTGCACATGTCAATGGGTGAATTGAAGCATGTTTCATGACCAAGGTGAGAAAAGAATGGCATGGTGAAGCGAAGGGCTAATGTCAGGGGGTGTGCCAACGTGACAAAGTGCCAGGGGTGCAACTGTATAAGTGGTGTCGTGCACGGGTTTTGTGCAATGTCGGGGGGCATGCTCACTTGAGAGCGCGCGGTGGTGTGGTCATTAAGTGTTGTGCGAGAGCACATAACACGGCCATAGGCATGGGCACGGATAAAGGAAAGAGTATCAGGGAACCTATAGAAGGAGGCGATGATCAAGCGCGTTCGGGCATCTCACGGTGGGGCACATGACATGGAGACAGCTCTCAGACAAGGTCGGGCATCGCGATGGCAGGTCATTATATGGGCACATGATGCAGAGTCCTTGTTTAGGTGCGATGACAACCCGGGTGCAGTGTTGGAGGTCATGGAGTAAGGAGTTCACAAAGAAAGAAAAGACCAAAGGATGAGGTAAGAAAATCCCCAAGGAGAGAAGAGACCAAGGAGGTGAGGCAGGGGAGCCCCCAACAAGAGGAGACACAAAGGGTAAGGCAAGGACTCTCTCAAGGGCCAAGAATGGAGGACCACAAAGGGTTGGGTGAACCCCCAAAGTAGAAGCTCGAGAAGACCCCCTTAGTTGCATGTCACGCCATCAAGTCCTTTTTCCTAAGGAAGGGACACACCAAATCCAACACTTCAAAAATATTGCAAAGAAAAGGTGAAGAGCACGTGACTTGAGCATGACCAGATTGGTAACATTTAAATATGACCGTTGAATACGTGTTATCATATCGCAAAGGTAGGACCCAAGAGGGTCAATGGTGGTAGCCAAGTTGGGCTAGCAACAATAAGCATAGATTTACTCACGCCATGGGTGTATGCCCATTTTCACAGACTTGGGTGAACATTGGCGAGTTGGTGATTCTGGATCAGTTTTACGTCATTGTTGTAGGTAGCAAAGGTTGATATGGTGATAGGCATGGTGTAGTAGTTAAGGTTCAGTGGTCTTATCAATATATTATTAGGGAAAGCACCCTCATGCCAAAGCATTTTTTAGAACTTTCGACTATACTCCTTGATAATATATTAACTTTAGAATTAAAAATATTAGTCAAGGTAATTGTTGAAATTTCCTAAACATTTAATAAGTGTGAGCTCCAACTCGCTACAAGTTGAACTTCTTTTTCATCCTCATTATTCTAATTACTCTACCCAAATATGCAATTCAACATTTTCCTCCATATTTACTGGCCCTTCCCTCTTGGTCTCTATTTTTATAGTAAACTCATTTTTCAATTTTTTTTTTGTACGTTATTATGTCTATCAGTCACTTTACATATGTTTTTTATAGTTTCACATGCATCGTGTGCACCGACGATGCTAGTTTTGAATTAAGGAATATGATAAAGAAATATATTTTTTTGGTGGCTTTGTTTGACAATTTTTCTCCTGTTTTGAGGCCTTATGTGCCATCAAAAAATGGGCAAATTGGAAAGTCTAGCGACTCTAATGATCAGAATGACATAAATGAAGTTCAGTGGACAAGGTGAAATTCGGCTCATAATTCAATGACCATTGGCATAGTCTTCCCTATATATGTTAATCTAAGTATAGCCAACCAATGGAACACCTCAAGAAGGTAACCTAGAGAACGATGAAAGGCCGCTTAATTATAGAAGTTGTAGTTGTTTCAGAGATTAAAGCAAAATAGTTGTTTCTTCGTTCCATAATTGTTGTATCATTTAACTGCTTGCAAGCTTTAGGATACAATTTTAACATCAAGGGATTGAACTCAATGAAAAATTACAAATCAAATAAGGATTAGTTGGTCAAAGTGCTCCTTTGCACCCGGCATCTAAAGGTTTCAAAACTGGCACCCAATAAATTAAACTTCTTATATCCTTATTGGCAGCACTAAATGACATCCATAGCTCTTTTTGACCTAACAACTACTAGTTTTACAAAGGTAAGATAGTGACTTCACCCTAATCATTTCACTCCTTTTTCTCTTTAGCTCTCTCTCCCTTCACCATCTCGTTCCTTCCTCTTTCTGGCCTCTGCCATCAACTACAATCCACCTCATAGAGTCCCATATAAACAACTAGCCTAACCCCATCCCACCCCTACTCCCTACCCCGTCGTGCTCCCGCCACCATAGCAACTGAATTGTCAGTACTGTCATAAACTTAAAATTACAATCACTGACATTACAACCAATTAACCATTATCCCCCCATTAACCATAATTACGCACGTAACTCACCACCCAACACAAATATAACCCAATCCATACCAATGTTATAAGTCAACCACCTTTTCCAGCACCGACCATAGATAAGCACGAAAACCCATCCCAACCCCCCTCCCCCCCCCCCCCCCAACCACAATAACCAAATCCTACTTCTACCAATGTAAAACAACTTGAAAGCATCCCAATTCTCTATACATACTAGGCAGGAATCAAATCCCCAGCACTAACACCACTATCGTTGAAGAACAAGCAACCCCGCCACTATCCATAACCATCATCACAAAGACATCAACCACCACCTCCACACTCCAATACTCTGCATTTAAACTCCTAATAGACCTGTCACTAAACACGCAACCCTTCTCTTACCCCAACCATCTAATCCATCACAGTCAAATCCCCATCATTGCCAAAGTGTCGTAAGCTTGAATTTGTTCTTGGCTTCACCCTCATTGCTCTTTATGTGTGTGTTTTTTTGGTGAATGGGCTTGAGAGGAAGGAGGAATATGATAGTTAGTGTGATGTCCCACATTGGATGTACGATAGTATGATATTTTTCCTCTAGTGTGGCTATTGACTATGTCGTTACAGATGGTATCAGAGCCGACTCCCGAAAGGTCGGGTTGGGCTATCCAGTTGCATTGTCGATGGTTGGAGAAAACAAAGACAAGCCCGAGTATATCCCACATCAAACGGATGGTTAGGGAAGATCATTAGCTATGTATGATCACAAAGAAAGGAGACTGTGATATCCCACGTCCGACGTTGGATAATATGGGATTGTCTTATTGTGGGGTTGTGGACCGGATTGATCTAGTACAAGAGGACGACAGAGGACACATAGCTGACTCGAGTGTCAATCCTCGTCTGGCATGATGCAAAAATTGAATACTATTTTGATAAAGGATAAGGGAATTTATTTTTTTTAGATAATCTACCCTTTCTGATAGCTTGTTCTTCTGTTGTATCAATTATCTTATCGGGTGAGAAAATGGGAGAAATGTGTCTAAGTATTATCTTTTTCTTATTTAATTTACAATATTAACCTTATAGTAATCAAACTTAGGGACATTCTTGGGTTTTTGCCTTGCTACTAAGGTGTTGGCAAGGAATAAACATGGGCCTATGTAGATATAATAAGGGAATTAACAGTCTGGTCCCTAAAAAAAATAAGGATGTCTAATTAAGTAAAAGTGGGTTTGACCTTTCACTACCCACATTCTTTTCTCTTTTAGCCTAAACTCGTCTACAAGGGGAATAGATAGTCGTGCGATCTCTCTTGTTACGGTAAGCATAATGTGTAGATACAGTCCGTTAGCTCTTTAATTATTGAAGGAACAGTTAACCTAATTTGTGATTTAAATGCGTTTGGGGCAAAGGTGAAAAGACAAACTCTTTGGTGTGGGTCAAATCTTTGGCGTCCAAGCATAAAACCAAAATTGCTTTTGGCATCAATTATTTTTTAAAGAAAAACTCTCATCATTCTATACATCTTTATTTTGTTTATTCCAAAATCAAGTATCATGAGAGGCTTCCTTTGTTCTGTAAATGTTCTTAACCAAATTATTTTCCACATGTTTCCCATAAGGATGACCACGTAAGAATTCACTCTTGGCATGCAACATACCATTTTGTTCAATTTTCTATTTACGTGTTGGCATTGACAAATTGCTTGAGCAATATAATGATGCTTTTAAAGAGCTTTATTGGTTTCTCCTGCAAGCTATTATATGCATCTTCAAAGCTTTTATTGTCATTATCAATGCAAGAGTACGAATTTACTCATCACTACCATGTGTCATAAAGCACACATTGGCTTGCGCATCCTTCTCCTTCATCATCTACACATTCAAAGTTGCTCCACATTCGAGTGTATACTGCACTGAATGCTTTATTCTTCTCCTATTTTTATTTCTTTGCAAATATATTTCTTTTTATTGCTTTACATGCATCTCTTTACTCCGTTTATTCGTTTTGTACATTGGTGTTGAAACTGCAACCTATTAGCCTAGGCAAGGCAGATACATCTAAAGGCATCGAGCAGGTCATGTCATCAAATGATGACAAATCAACCTAAGAACAAGTATCAACTTATGGTTGATTTGCACCCCCCCACCCCCACATGTAAATGGGGCAAGTTGTTAATTGTCAATCACACTGTCAAATCAACGATAGCAATGGCTATAATTGAATTGTGGCAAGTTCTAAGCATGGAACAAACGCTGCTAAGTGTCAACAAGAGAAGGGTTGTAAAAAAATATGCCAAGGGCTGGATTCAACTTACTCAAGAAGGTAAAATGAGGTCATCTCCAGTTCTAACACGTGAGAAGGTCAGATCAGCAATGGATCTTAGAACGAGTAGAATGGTAAAACTAGCATGCTTGGGGCATCAGCTTAGTATTTAATCATCCTGGAAGCTTGGCATAAAAAGAGCAACTAAAAAGGCATTCCTGAACACATGACAGCTCCAGATTGGTCAACTCGGCTTATAAGCCATTAATATTGTCTCAATTAATCCCCTTCAGCACCAAACAATTTAAAAACTATCACATAATTTACGTGATCACGCCTAAGTTTATCTTAGATAAAAAGGTTTATTTTAGGTTAGGGTAGAACATTAGACCAATTGTTTGTCGCATGAAGACAATCCACAAAGTATATTTAATCTTTGAATCAAGTGCTTTGTTCCTTTAGAGTGTTATCATTTCTACTGGATCACACGATTATAAACACTTTGATGTTAAACAATCTTTATTTAAAGTACCATTTATGAATGTTCTAATTAAGAGTAGGAGTGGGTTAGCTATTATAAACGGTAACTTAAATGGCACTTAAAAGTCTTAAAGCAATAAGAAAAAAGAATTGTGAGGATGTTCTCAAGTCGTCATTTACCATTTAAATAAGTCATATTAGGCACATTTTCCCCAAACATCATAATGTTTAGATCATTGTGAATTGTTTCAGACATGATCGCGTTAGAACCTGGCATGCCCACGCACCTCACAAGCTCGCACATCCCTCAGGCGAGGCCGCGGGTGCCTAAACGTTTAAAGGGAAACACTTTTTTGAATGCCTTGTAGGACATTTGTGCTATTTGCTGCAAAAGTTTTGTTACTAGAAAAAGTCCTACTTTTAATTCTGTGACACCAATCACCAAATCCTAACATGGCCAGCACTTCTAAGGCAAAATCCTTATGTGGATCGATCAAGTAGGGGAAGATCAATTGAACCCGTTTGGAGATAAAGAGGAGAAAATTGCTAGGAAGAAGATTCTTAGCAATGAACATGTCCAAAAGATGATGAGCGTGTTCAAGAACATCCAAAGGAGTATGTTTGAGAGCAGTTCCATGTTTAAAGACTTTTTAAGCAAGGCTAGGACCACTGAGAGGGAAAAAATCCAACAATAAGATCGCCTCTCCACTAAATAGGGAAACCAGACCAAGCCTAGGAGCAAGCGGCTGTGAGGGAAAAACCAAAGCTTTGCTGATCATCAACTTGTGCCAACCCGCAAGCTGACTAAACCAGCAAAGGAAATAATCAAGCTCGGAGACCCCAAGTAGAAAACTTCCACTCCATGCATAACAATGTACTTAGAGGACAATATGTGTCGAACCAACCTTACACTCGAGCGTATTATCTTCATTTAAACCTCTACCCCTGTATCCTCAAATGATAGTTAATAGAGACCAATTGATTGATCTTATCAGGGAGCATGTCAGCTCAGGCCTTGGACATGTAGGCCGACCTTATTATTCCAAGCCAGCACCAATGGGTCGACATTTGGCCTAGGCACCAACGACACCTACAAAAAATGTTTTGGCCTTGAAAACGGGCCAACTTAAGTATATACCACATATATGGGGAGAAGCCTAGGCTCAGCATTTGGCTTGGGGACTGATAATGTATCGTCTAAATTGGCAGCAATCAGTTTTGAGGATAAACTTAGTTTTCGTTTTGAAGAAGTTGTTATAGAATTGGTTTGGTCAAGTTAGACCTTTAAAATTTTACTTATAACTTAATTGGCATGCCTAGATCACTTGACAATAGTACTAATCAGCAAAGAGGGAAAAGGCTAAATTTCATCTGATGTAAAACCAAATAAGCATCAAAAGCTTTTGCTTTAGTAGCCCGGTGCCATTACAACAGTCTTGCTCTACTCTAGTTTTTCTTAAGAAGCAATACATGCAGCAATTGAAGTATGAATTCGAGCCTCAATTATCCTTCTATCTTGAACGAGCACTTTCATTTCTCTGCGATCCTGATCTCACTTTACAGTAGTTGCGGCCAAGGCATCCTCCACAATTTTCATAGTAGCCTCATGTACGGTCAGTTTGCCTTCGAGCTGTCGATGAGTCCCTTAGTTAAATTCCACATCTCTTTATGAGTTCTCGCCTCTCCTCAATATGGCCATTATATTTGAGGGCAAAGGAAAAAACAGTGGCACAGTGACCATGGACCTGCTCAGAATTTTCACATTACTGCATGAAAATCTCATTATGGCCAAATACTAGCCGATCAGAAGCCATAACTTTGTAATGTCCACTAGGATGGCAACCCCTTCTTGTTCGCTCACTAAGAACCCGTCAAACCAAAGGAAGAAAGTCGCCATTGCTTGTCTATGGACTTTAAAAATCATTCTCAGAAGGTGTTGGGACGGCAAACAGATCCTTCTCTCTTTCCTCTACAAAAAAGGTACATAGTGCGAGGAGATGTATTAGAAAATATCTACTAATTTGCTCTAAACTTGATACAGGAACCCTAGCATGGACGGATTTAAACAAAGAGAAATCCCCAAGCAACGTATCAATTGGAAACACTGCTAGCTGAATGATTCACTCTATCCTACCCTACCTCCTTATCCCCCCACCCACCCCCTCCCGGCGGCATCTGATGGAACGACCTCATTAGGTATAGTTCGCCTTACATGGACCTTGCTACTTTAGGGGCTCATACATTTAAGCCACTATTGATATCACTATGAGTATCAAGAACGCCCCAAGGTTTCTCACTTAGGACAACATCTAGACAGTGTTAGAAGGGCCATCGACAGCTGGGTCGGCATCAGGGGTTATGAGTTCTTCGAGCATCGACTCTAATAACTTTACATCTTCCTAAGTGACTTCAGCCTCAAATGCATGAATTTTTTTTGTCTCTTTAGGGGTTGCATTCTTAGCTCCCACTACTTGAGCATGAGTCTTACCCTGATCATCGTCAGAACTCACAACATACACAACTAACTTTGGCTTCCAAGCTGCATGCTACGGCCTAATATTGGCACTTGCTGCTTCAATAATATTATCACCTAAAAAACGAAACAGCAGAAATAAAGACCATCAAGCGGGGAGAAAGCTAAAAACACAAGTTCGGAACGAACCTGTCTTCTTCACATCGACTGGCGATATAGGCCTCGATGACAATTAGGGTGATATGTTAAAGATAAAACGAGGGACCCCTAAAACCTTGGCCAATCCTCAGCAATCTTTGCTCTCTTCCTTACCAACGAAATTTCGGCTGCGTCACCTTCTAAAGCGAGATCAACAGCTGCATTCTCACCTCAGATATGCACAAACTGCAATAACCCAATGTCTCTCCTGAGAGGGTAGCACCTGAAGAATAAACAAAAATGCATAAATAGCCAGAAGCACAAAAAAGAAATTTGGAGCTAAAATATATCTCACGTGCTTTAGCAATAACTCGCTTCTCCTCGAGTTTTTCTCTTATAAAGTTGTTTCACTTGTGGCTCTGTCGGTTTCTCAATAGGCATAACAGTCATAGTCTTGCCTCTACCATGGGCACTCACCCTAATCGACCTACGAACAGGACTAGTGTGGCTTAACACTTCAACCACATAACGAACGAAGAATACCCTACAATAACTACACCACAACTGGGTATAACCCTTAAGAACATTTCGGAGATCTTCAAAGGAAATAGGGGTGTATTTCAATGACACATTTTCCCATCAACCAATGATGGCCCATTGTTGCTTCACATCTTGATATTTCTCCTGCTCTATTAAAAGTAAGTTCATAGTAGGGCAAATTACACTTATATCCCTGAGGTTTTGGGGTAATTACACGCGAGGACACAAAGTTTCAAAATGTAACACTTATGTCCATTGACAAACGGAATACAAAAATACTTAACGGTTTTGACAAAAAGACTTGATTGCCCCTGACTTTAAAATAAATTACCCACTAAATTTATTGTTTATTCTTCCTCTCCCCACACCCAGCACCCCACCCCACCCCCCCCCCCCCCGCGCCCCCACCCCCCCCGCCCCCATCCCCTCAACCCCATTTCTGTCACTTCTGCATGAACGGGGTCAAGGACAGCCCCCAATCGCCGCACCCCTGCTGCGGGGGAGGAGAGAAGGGATGGAGGGGGAAGAGCGACTGCGACGTCGCCGGTGGTGGATCTGCCGGAGGAGAAGGGGGCTGCCGGCGGGGAGGGAAGAGGCTGTCGGGGTGAGGGAAGAGGCTGTCGGCGGGGAGGGAAGAGGCTGCCGGGGTGAGGGAAGGGGCTATCGGCGAGGAAGGAAGAGCCTGTCGGGGTGAGGGAAGGGGTTGTCGGCGGGGAGGGAAGGGAACTGCCGGCAGGGAGGGAAGGGGCTGCCGGGGTAAGGGAAGGGGCTACCGGCGGGGAAGGGGACTGCCGGCGGGGAGGGAAGGGGTTGCCGGCGAGGAGGGAAGGGGCTGCCGGGGGTGAGGGATTGGACCTAATTTGCAAATTAGGGTTTCAGGAAAATCCTAATTTGCAAATTAGGGTTCTAAGAAAACCCTAATTTGCAAATTAGGGTTTCAATAATATCCTAATTTGCAAATTAAAGTTTCAATAAAATCCTAATTATGACTTTGAATTAAGGCTTGAAATTTAAATTTAAATTTTTTAAAAATATTCAATATATACAGTACAAGAGGTAGTATCGTCATTTTAAAAATACATATTTATGACATCATACAAAAAGTACAATTTTTTGATGGAACCCTAACGGATGGACACGGCTGATACATTTTAAAAGTGTTTGGTCACAGAATGTTATATTTTGAAACTTGTTGTCCTTGACTGTAATTATATCCAAACCTCAGGAATATAAGTGTAATTTGCCCTTCATAGTATTATGAACTGGAAAAGGAACAAATTGGGCTATCCCAAATTGTCGAGCACAGCAATTAGCTAGGTACCAATCGAACCCTAGCTTGCTATCACGATTTACAGTAGATAGGCTGAAGGGAAAATCTCTCAAAACAAGGTAGCTAGCCCAAATTGATTGATGTTCATCCCAATGAACGTCGTCAGCACCACCATAATCGTGTCACAAACCACTCCTGGCCCTTAGTGTATTGAAACGGCCTAAATTGGGTGGACATCTCTTACATTGGTCAGAGTATAAGAGGGCGAAGACCTCATCAAATGTTATGACCTAAGTCCATTAGTCCAAAAGAGGTGCCAAATCAGGAAAAGACGTGCCAAACAACGATTGAGCAATCCAAAGATGGTCACTGGCTTAATAAAGTTCAGATTCAAAGGTATCTTCTTCTAACCCCTGTACAAGTGGGATAGAATGAGGGGTCCAGTGCAAGCTCTTGACTTTCAGCCAGAGCATAGGCCAAAGTAACGAACTCTCTCGTAATATAAACCTCACTTGCGCATAGCAGGAGCCTACATCCTAATCAACAAGAAAGCTAACTCACCCTGACTCACAAGACTTCCTCTATTGCCTTATCAACCCAATCAAATGTGCATACTTTCTCACCTCGCCATTCTTTTCCCTCTTTGAAAAGTAGTAAGACTGAGAAGCTTTAACAAAAGGGGTAAATGTGCATCCAAGCGATCTAAGACCGATAATGGCGGCAATGTCCTTGATGGTGATCAACATCATACCCCCACGAAAATGGTATAAATTGTTAGTTATACACCAAAAGACAGAAGAGGTGCGAGCAGAACCTTGTCCTCATGGAGTTGGCACTTTATGAGCTCGACTGAGACATATATACCAATCTTTCTCTATAAAGTAGACTGATTCTTCAATATTCGGCCTACCCAAGACTTCCTATGAGGGTTAGGAAACGTCCAGTTCTTGGTAAAAGTATGGCCACTGCTCCAATAAGGAGCAAAATTAGAAAAATGGAGGTTCAGTAAGGCATAAGGTATATAGATTTAACCAAATCAAGAGGTCTATTGTGGGTTTCAAAATTGGTCCTAGACCCAGCCTCAGATAACGGCGTTACAACACAATCGGTGGTCTACAATAAATGACAAGGTCTGATTGGCCTCGCCAACTCCTGGTACCACCAGATCCCCAAGGGTACCATCCACTCCTAGTTGGACATGGTCCAACTGTTCTTCGCCAAGTTTCACTCTGAAGCGAAGCATGTGACCATCGTTGACATTGTCGGCATCCGCTGGAACCTTAGGAATGGCCAACTACTGAGAAATCTCTGTGTGGATATCAGCAGTAAGCTCTTCATGATTACTGAATGACACGGTAGAAAAGGAGCAGAAGCTGATAGCTATATATCATTAAGCTTGTAGAAGTGAAAATGAAAAGTCGCGTCTGTTAATGTTTTAGGTTAAGCAAAAGCAAACAAGGGGAGAGAGAACAACCTTTAGGTTAAATAAGAACAACTGAATAAGTAATGATGAGTATGGACGCCAACTGTCATCCACTGTATTTAAATTTTGAAATGAAACATAGAGATAAGATACTGGCATAAACAGTTACAGATATTATTGCAAGGTTGACTGAAGGACTGAGAATCTGACGTGCCATCCACAATTTTTGAAATAGCATAATGACATTATCATGCTATTTTGCGGGGCACCGTTTGCACCAAATAATATTGCAACCTATCGGCCTAGGCGAGGCTAATACATTTAAAGGCATCAGGCATGCCATGTAATCAAAATGACGAGAAACAAATACACCATACACAGACCATGTTTGTGTATAGAATCTAGGGTACTTCTATCGGCCTAAGAACAAGCCCCCTTTAAGGTATACTCGCCCCAGTGTAAGTGGGGCAAGTTAATGACTGTCAAATCAAAGGCATCAATGGTATAAATGATGCATGTCAAGTTTTGAGCATGAAATAGACACATGACTCCTTCACATTAGGCCTAAAGTTTTTACTTTTTACTATAATATATGTCAACCAGAGAGGAGTTGTAAGAAACATGGAAATGACTAGATGAAACTTAGTCGAAAAGGTAAAACTAGCTCCTCTCCAGTTCAAGCAAGTGGTGAGGTCAGAGCACTCAAGGGAGCTTAGCGTGAGCGAAATGGTAAAACCTGCATGCTTGGAAACTCAACAACTCCAGATTTGATCGTCCTAACAGCTTGGCATAAAGAGAGAAACTAAATTGACATGTTTAAAACACATGGTAGCTCCATATTGATCGATCAGAGACTTAATGAGTATCGCTCGGCTATGAAGCCATAGATATTATCTTAATTAATCATCTTCATCATATAACACAAACAAGTTACATACTTAAGTTATCACACTTTCGTTTACCCTAAGTAAACAAGTTTATCTCAGGTTAGCATAGAACATCAAACCAAATGTTCATCTCATCCAAATAGTCCCTGAAGTGTATATATCCAATCAAGTGCTTTGTACGTTCAGAGTGTTATCGTTTCTACTGAATCACTCAATTGCAAACTATAAAGTTTAATTGCATTTATTCAATGTATTATGTTATGCCTTTTCTGGTTAAGAGTAAGAGTGCATTAGGTAGGAAGAGAAAAAACTTAAATAGCACTGAAAAGTCCTAAAGCATTGGGCAAAAGAACTTTGATGATATTTCCAATTCTTCATTGATCGTTTAAAGAAGTCAGCTATGGCACTCTCCCCTAAAATGCCAGAGTGTTTAAATCATTTGGTAGTTTTGTTCCACATGTGGTTTTGCCAGGACCTAGCAACCCCTCCCACATCCCTTGTGCAGCGCCTATGTTCTTGAGCATTTTAAACAAATAATTGGGCAGTCCCTTTTTATGTATTTAGGCTTCTAGCATGGCTTCTATAACAAATCATTTTGTCTGTTGCTACCAAATTGTTGTCTTCTACCACAATTTTTTTTTCATATTCAAGATAAACAATCGAAGTACCTTTCCTCTTTTTGTCTTCCTTGTCAAATGACTTGAGTTGCATTTCATAAGGTCATCAAGGAGGACATCAAATCAAGATGGAAGACATTCTGGTTCCTCAATTCCTGTGTAGTGATGATTTTTGTCTCTTAAACCCTTGGCAAAGACCTAATTAATTATGGTTCTCACAAGAAAAAAGCATTCAACAGTTATTGTTCTCAATTTCATTAAAGCATTAACAGTGTGTGTGTGTGTGTGTGTGTGTGTATACGAGTTTACATTTCCATAATAGATTAATGAGGAAAAGCTTATGTAGGGTGTGTAGCAATTGCATAGAGAAATTTTCTATGGCCAAATTATCTGCATTTTTTTCTCCAGCTGCCACCGCCACCTGCAGCACAAAGTGGCAGCAGCGCCAGCCGGAATATGACAACATAGTGGTAATGACACACAGCGTCCGAAGGGGTAAGGAAGCGAGGTGGCACGAAAATCACTCCCCCGCCCCCCATCGTTCTTCTTATCTCCCACCAGAAGTTCATTAAAACTCCGCTGCTGGTTCCTTGCTATATGACTATTCGATTAATTAGTGTCAAGTGAACATGTAAGACAAATTTTAACATGGGCATTCATTCATATCATTTCCTCATCATCATTATCAGATTCCCATCCCTTACATTGTCACACATGTGTTAGTCTTGTGATTATAGAAACATTCTCATTATAACTAGTCCTTGCTCTATATTTGTCTCGTTAAAACATTGATGGTAGAATCAATTGATCCATAAAGCCACATGTGAAAACCTTTCTTGGTGCTAACCAAATTATCAATAGTCGAGCATCTGATACCACTTGAGACCAATACAATAACACAAGGGTGATCGAGTAAAATTTCAAAGCCAATTAAGGAGTTAATATATAATCATGAGAAATTATAATAATGAAATAAGTCCATAATTTTTTCATCTAAGCAACATAGTGAAGATCAATATATCAAGTATCACAAACAACACAACCTCATAAAAAACTATTTGGATGATTTGGCTCAAATTACCGTCAAGCTTACGTGCATTTCCTTTCAAGAAAGTTCTTTAAAGGCCCTAGAATTTACTATGATAGTCTACCTTTGAATGAAGACCAAACCTCCTACAAAATCTTTGACGTTATATGCCCACACCCAGAACCAAGCTTTCATAACCCAATGCTACAAACCTTAACACCCTTAAACTTTGAAATCCCTTTATAGAAGAGAGATTATGCACGATTTAATTGCTTTAGAAGGTAATTAGCATTAATTAAAGTTATAACACAAAAATAAGATGTGCGTATTAATGAGTTTGAATGCAATGATCTCTAAAGTGCTCAGGTCAAAATGAATACACTCTTAAGTTGAGCATAAATATACGGAAATGAAGAGAATTGAGGAGCAATATATGACGGCTGCAAATTGTTAAAGCATTTAAATTCCCGAAAATGGCTTATATGTGTGTAGACATCCTTTTATTGTAGTTATCATTAATAAAATAAATATTGGGCGTCATTATTATTGGGCCTAAAAATATAAATTAATTAATTAATATGGTCTGGCCCAGTCCGGTTGTCAAGGTCCTAAGTCTAATTGTCAAGTCCAGGGGTCTAGTCCAGGCACGAGGGGTCAGATAATACCTCGAGATTTGGAAAAAAAATATATAATAAAATTATGGGAGAGACCGGCCAGTTTGCCCTTTGACTTTCATCAATCTGCAATTTTTATCAATTATTTAGACTTATCTCTAGCTCATAGATTGGTATAGCCATTCTTATCGGTTCTGGCACCCTAAAGCTTTATAAATAGGCCCCTTGGCCTTCATTTTCAGGTGTTCCAGCTTCAATCCAACTTGTTATCCATAGAGCTTTAATACCATTTATCTATGAAGTGTTACATCATCTTTTCAAGAATTTAGCCCTTCATATCTACTCTAAAAAGTTATTTAATCTCTTGTGTCGTGGATCCTTGGAGACCGTTCCTAAGTTATTTAGACAAGAAAATTCCCGAGGTACTTTTAGCAGCTTTCTATCTTATTTCATTAATCAATATAAAATTGTCTCCCATTTTTCGTGATCGTATCTCTATTAGAAAGAGCCTTTTTTTATTTCTCAACCTAAGTCTAAGACTAAAATGTTGATTACCTCCCGTAGAACTATAGTCGAACTACGATGGTTTTGATTCCAATTAGTCCGACTAGATACGTAAACCATTTGACCCCTAATGTTGAGTTCAAGCCAATAATATAAAAATAATCTTAGGGTCCTTTTATTGCACATTCACATGTTAAGTGTTTTAAAGACCAAAAATCAATAGAAATATAGTGGAGATCGAAAGGGTATGGCGGGCGCCTAACACCTTCACACTACATTACTTAGTTCCCGGACCTATTTCTCTATTTGTAATTGACTAGTTGTCCTTTAGGCATTTTAGAGTCATTTCTTGGTTTTTTCTTTATTTTTTTATTTTAAATTAAAAAAGATGGCCACTTAAGATCCTCATTTTTCAGAAGAAAAAAAAAATTCAAGTCGATTTGCTACAGTGTGAAAAAAAATTAGTCGCACCAAATTAGAGTATTATACCCGACTATATTCCCATTACAGTCGAAGTGTATCCCTAAAAATAGTCATTGGAAGTCAAATTCCAAGAAAGAAGCTGACAATATTGGAATACAGTCGAGTGCATCCCCATTTGCTAGGGATACTACTACTTTAATGCAGTCGACATTTAAAATCCTCATTTTTGGACAAAAATTCCAAGGCAATTCGTTATAGTTTGAAAAAAAAAATTAGTCGCACCAAAGTAGAACATTATACCCGACTCTATTCCCATTACAACCGAAGTGTATCCCTAAAAATAGCCGTTGGAAGTCAAATTCCAACAAAGCAGCAGATAATATTGGAATACAGTGGAGTGCATCCCCATTTGCTAGGGATACTACTACTTTAATGCAGTCGACTATAAACACCAACGTAGTCAATTGTTTATTTTCCATCAATTTTACTATACGTTATGTTAATTCTGGTGAGTTTTGAATGATCTAAAGTTCCATATGGTTATGCAACTACTATCTGATGATGCATTCAACCAAAGTCATCCAAGATTGTGGGGCTCAAGAGTCATAACAATCACATCTTGCTGCAATAATATGCATCAAATATGACTAAAGTCTTAACTAAGCATATGCACATCCCTTTGATTAAATTGAGTTGGTCATTTCAATAATTATGCGCTTCCCCTTAGTTAAATTCTTTATGCTTGTGACTTGATTCGATTAAAGAGTGAGATAGCATAAATTAAGAGGATATTTCCATTGTCCTTCTTTGATTTTAGGGTTAATTACAAAACTGTCCCCTGAGGTTTACACGTTTTTGCAATAGTGTCCCCCGAGGTTTACAACTTTTGCAATAGTGTCCCCCGGGGTTTACAAAACCATTACAAATAGCTCCAAAATCGAATGGCCGTCCAAAATAATCGTTAAAGTAGTCATGTGCGTATCATGTGCCACTTTTTTGACTAAAGTGAAGGGCAAAATTATAACTTTAGTGTAAAAACTCCATCATCTTCATCTTCAAGATGATGGAGAATGCAGGGGAATAAAAAGTTGCAGTGTTTGAATCCATGAAAATAGAAGAAACCGATAATTCTCTTGTTTTCCACACAAGAGAACTTGATTCTTTTGATGAACAAGTTGACAGGGACCAAGTGACTGAAACTTCATCCAAGAATATTGATGATGTTCATGAAAATGCAGTGGAAAGAATAGAGGAAGAGGGTTCAGATGCACCTACAGGTAACCTGATTTAGGGTTCGAATGTTGTAGATGAGGAGCCACTCTTCTATGCCGCAATTTCATCGGAGTTGCATTTGTGGGGATTGAATCAATGGGGGGATGGGGAATTAAGGTTCTATTGCAAAATGAACCCTAATTCCCCTGCAATTTCCTCGGAGTTGCATTTGTGGGGATTGAATCGATGGGGGAAGGGAAATTAGGGTTCTATTGCAAAATGAACCTTAATTCCCCGGCAATTTCATCGGAGTTGCATTTGTGGGGATTGAATCGAAGGGGGAAGGGGAAATTAGGGTTCTATTGCAAAATGAACCCTAATTCCCCTGCAATTTCATCGGAGTTGCATTTGTGGGGATTGAATCGATGGGGGAAGGGAAATTAGGGTTCTATTGCAAAATGAACCTTAATTCCCTGGCAATTTCATCGGAGTTGCATTTGTGGGGATTGAATCGAAGGGGGAAGGGGAAATTAGGGTTCTATTGCAAAATGAACCCTAATTCCCCTGCAATTTCATCGGAGTTACATTTGTGGGGATTGAATCGATGGGGGAAGGGGAAATTAGGGTTCTATTGCAAAATGAACCTTAATTCCCCTACAATTTCATCGGAGTTGCATTTGTGGGGATTGAATCGATGGGGGAAGGGAAAATTAGGGTTCTATTGCAAAATGAACCCTAATTCCCCAGAATGAAGATGAAGATGATGGAGTTTTTACACTAAAGTTACAATTTTGCCCTTCACTTTAGTCAAAAAAGTGGCACATGATACGCACATGACTACTTTAACGATTATTTTGGACGGCCGTTCGATTTTGGAGCTGTTTGCAATGGTTTTGTAAACCCGGGGGACACTATTGCAATGGTTGTAAACACATGGAGCAAAGTACAAAAATGTGTAAACTTCAGAGGACAGTTTTGTAATTAACCCTTGATTTTATGGTACATTGGACAGTGAATTTGGCGATTGAGGCTAAAATTTCTGGCCCGGTACATTTGTTGGATGTATCAATTGAGATGTATCTAATAACCAACAATTGTACATTATTTTTATTATTTAGTTCTCCTGCTTTACACCATTGAAATATCTTTGAGATCATAGCTCTTTGCATACACCTAATCCTGAGGGATCCGTTTCAGTAGCGTATATGGCTGGAAAGTGATTAACTTTCCGCTCTTTGTATTCAAGAGATAACTCAGAGACAAAGTTTAATTGAAATATTCGAAATGATAGACCGGACGTTGTTTATTCCGGGTTGCTTATTTTCTCAAACCGGAGGAAACCTCTCAGAATGGTAGAGATCAACTCATTGGACAATTAAATAGTGGCGAATGCACATTTATATGTGATTTTTTAACTCCGGCGATGTTTAACCAATACATAAAGTAAGAAAACTACTATGTTTATGGTTTATTATAATGTCTACAACGGATAAAGTCAAACTTGCATGCAGCCAATATTATGATCTAATTCAAATTGAAAATCCATGATGATATATTCGTCAAATAAAAAAGATCCACAATGCAATTTCCATGTCTTGGTTTTGGAAACCATGTAAGTACAGAGCAGAATAAACAAAACAGATTCATTATGCAAGTTGCATTTCTTACCTTTCTTTGTTAAAATAGGTTTTTAAGTTGTATCTTGCAGCACGACATGAGTAGATCACCGATGAGCTAAGCATATTGTCTTGGGGTCCAAATGAAGTTGTGACTAGGTATAAGGGGTTTATAATCAACGGTTTTAGGTTAAATGTCAAGGAACTTAAGCAGAATAGAAAAACTCAAAATAGCAGTTTTGTTTGAGCTTTTCTAGTATTACACATAATAACCTTGTTTTAGGGGATGTTGTAGAGTTTCGGAAGAGATATGTGAATTACATTATTTGAGATCCAAAAGAGTTGTTAACAGTGTTTGAGATAACAGTGTTTGTACTTATATTCTTCATAAAATTAAGCTTGTTGTGGTTAATAAGTGTATATTTGAGAATACCTTTTTTATTTTTGCTACTACATTTCTTTTGGTTTTACTTTTATAAATCACATTAGATAATCACGGTTTCACTCTTACTTAAAAGACATGTTTTATTTCTTATTGGTCTTCTTTACTAAATGTGGAGAAATGGTTTCTAAGGGCTCGAAATAATGGAAAAAACACAACTCAAAGCACTATCCAAACTGGTGGGCCTCAATTTGATAGGTCAACTTCTAGCCAGTCTAGTCCCACCGCAGCTAAGTGGAAGGCTTATCGTGTCGTTGAAAAAGCATCTTAAGTTCAAAAATTCGATTCTTTGTTCCCTATTCAAGTGCTTTGTTCTATTTAGGTTTTTTTTATTTTTCTTTATTTGCAATAATCCCTACAAGAAAGTAGTAATGCCAGAAAAAGAGTACAATGCCCCCAAACTACGAATAGTATTTAGGGCCAGCTTGAAGCAGAGCGGATTAAGGTGACACTCAATTGTTTTGGACAAGCCTATTAACAAGATAAATATAAAGAAATTGACACATTTCTGAGACAGCACAATAAGGTGCAGAAGATATATTGAAGTCAATAAAAATTGGCACGAGCAGTCAAAGTTTCGTAAAACTAAAATGTTAGGTCTGACGAGGGTAAGTGGAGGATTTGATCTAATAGAGGAAAGTGTTGATCTTTCAGGAATGATCAATTGCACGTACCATCAAATTAAATTGAACAGTCATATGGGGTAGACATGCTAATCATTTAAAACCAAGTTTTAGCATATGCAATCTGCAAAAAGTCTAAATAGAGAAGATCTTCTGGAGTATATTACAACACATGATAAATCATTATGCTTCAATTAGTTATTTACTGGACTTTGTTGAAGGAAAAATTTGATCTCCCATCATCATTTGGGAAGAAATTCAAGAAATGGAAAGGGAAGGGTAAAGAAGGATCATTATAACCAGACAATATTGTCATACAATGAGTGACTTTAGAGTAAATAGCTCAAGTCAAGCTGGTTCACTAGAAGAACAATGTAGTGCCTTTTTTAGGGTACTCAAAAGGCCGTGTTATGTAGCTTTAGGTAATCATTTTTCTAGCTTAAGAATTCATTTCCACTCATCCATGACTTTGTTATTTAGGAAATTAACATGAAAAATTAAGCTAATCAGAAAGAGAAGAAGCTGGTGCAGACTACAAGCAAAGAAAGTTGAGACTTAGTCGTGAAAAAAAAAGGTATACACTCAACCTCAATAAACACTAGATGGTATGAACTTAAATTATGCTACATTGTAAGGCTCTTATTTGCGTTTCTCGGATAGAAAGTTGAATTAGGCCATGATCCATCACTGGTAGAATGTTTCTCGCATGTCACTCTAATAAGGATGAGAACAGAACACCGTTCACTATGGAGGCAAAAAATTATATGATCAATTAAAAACTCTTTATGCTTGTGATTATCTTTTACCTTTTAACAATTTTTCGTTACAAACTGATGGTTGTTGTCTCACAGGCACAATTGCGCAAGCAGAGAGGAAAACTTCGAAGCTCTGCCCGCTGAAGATAACATACTTGCTCAGGTTGTTGGAAAAGAGAAATATGGTCGTGTTTGCATGAATGGGTGAGGTGTGTCCCTATCTGATGTATTGGGTCAAATACCTAAGTTGTAAATAGTCACATGAAATTACAATAGATTGAAAAGCTAGTTCAGAGTAAATTGAGGAAAGATTTAACAACCGATATGATGAGCTAAGGTAGAAAATAGAGAATTTCAACCTGATGCCTAGTTTCTTGCTACCTTTAGACAACATCTACTCAATTGTTCAGTCCTTTTTCTCATACGTAAATTAACATGTTCTTGCATTTAGCTAATCTTTTTTATTCTAACATTTTAATTGCGCTTCTTTGTCTTCGAGATTTTTGTTGCTTCCTTTTATGCAACACTTTTGTTGTTACTATTAATTAGTACAGTTATTAATAATGCATACTTTATCGAACCGCCTCAGAAAAAGTTCCCCTGCAGAAGGAAGATTTTAGGGATTCGCCATCTTATTTATTTAAAACAAAGAAAAATAAGAAAAACTTGAAAATGATTCTAAAAGTGTCCGAAGTACCACTAATCTATTGAAAACAGGAAAATGGTTTGGGAACTAAGTTATGCGATAGAAAGGTGTTAGACACCCGCCATACTCTTTTGGTCTCTACTTCATTTCTATAATTATGACATTTTTAAGACATCAACACATAAATATGCATAAAATAAACCCTAAGTTTGTTTCTATGTTATTGGCTTGAACTCGATAGCGGGGGTCGAATGGCCTACGTATCCAGTCGGACAAACCGAAGCCAAAACTATCATAGTTTAAATCTGGTCCTACTTCTGGTAACTTACACTTCGGTCTTAGACTCGAATTAAGAAATGAAAAGACTCCTTTATGCGATTTTGTACTAAAAATGAAATGCGATCGTGGGAAATGGGAAACAATTCTATACTACCAATAGACAAGAAAACTATAAAACATACCTCGCGAGCCTGCTTGTCTAGAGGACTCGAATATGCTACGCGGAGGATCCACAATGCAAAAGACTTGAGACTCTTTTAGTGTAAATTTTAAAAAGCTAGTTTCTCTTAACAGGTGATACACCCTTCTAGGACAAATGATATAAAAACTCTAGGGAGAAAAAGCCAGACCCTTAAAATGATAAAGAAGTTGTGACTAGGTATCATCTATTAAGAGAAACTAGCCCTTTAATGATATAAAGAAGGCCATGCCAATATGTGATTTGATGATACGGAAAAATATTTGATAAAAATTGTAGATTGACAAAAGTCGATTTGTCGAAAGCTGGCCGGTTCATCCCATAATTTTATAACATTTTTCTTTCAAATTTTGAAACATTATCTGACCCCAATTCAGGTTTTTATCTCCGATTTTCTAGACATGATGTACTAAATTCAACAATTATCTTCATACTTCACGTAAATCTATGAGTTAATCACTTACATCAAGGATGAATCACAAATAATTTCTTAAATCTTTCAGACAAATCACTATATAGACATATTGGACTGGACTGACATAATTGGACTGGATAGAAGCCGATTATTAACTGGACCACTAGATTGGACTAGAGTGCTATATTGGACTGGACCAAATTAAATGAATTAAGTTATATTATCAAACATAACCCTTAATAATAACTCTAATAAAAAATTAAGCCCAATAATCATTAAATTAAAATGCCAAAAAAAAAATGGGGTGTCTACACATACATATTTGTAAAGTGTAGATGATATAAGGTGATGTACAAATACAATTATCAATCCCATGTATTTTTATGGACATATGAGATTTTAGGAAAGTGGTTTAAGTAGCTCAGCTCGTTAGAGCAAAGGACTGAAAATTAGTACTTTTTAAGTAGCTAAGCTTCAAAGGTGAACATCCCCTCGATAGTCTTAAATGACTCACTATAGAAATTAAGTGGCCCAAACGGAAAACCCTAGGATCTAACTAAGGCTCACTTGACAAATATTAAGGTTGTTGACACTCCCTTTTGACCCAATGTGAAGCATTCTGTTTATAGCGGTGGTCTTAGCCGTGTCCGAGAATGCATTTCATATTTGTACGCAGTATTAACGGAACCTATTAAGTGAGAGCCTCCCAACTGAAGAAGCAGCTCTAGCCTCCTGTTGTTCATAGTCAACAACTGCATCGATCGAGTAAAAGTGATATTTTCGTCATTCCACTTTGTTTGCAAATCAAGGTCAATCATTTTGATTGATTGGCGAACGTTGTTACGACTCTTAACAAAATAGAGGTTCAACTAGTCTCGTACTTTTGAAAAACTAAATCCAAAATGACGCCTTTGTTTTGCATTGAATTTACTTATTCACGTTCGAGATGTCGTATGCCTTAAAAGCATAATGAATCCCTTAGAAATTGTAGCAAAGGGAATTATACAGACCATATATCCATCTAGAAAGTTAGAGGGGAGGAACTTGGCCAAACTCGTGTGAAGTGTCTATTTAAGTTGATGTGAAAAAGTTGATGTGGCTCTACGGGTTCCACAAAACTATTTATGATGCATAGGAAAGAACTGTTGCGTGGCCTTGTCCTTATATAAAGTCTCTCCTTTTTTTTTTTTTATAGTTGCTTAACTTTTATTTTAAGAAGTCCTTGAATAATTTATGCTTCTTGTAGTCTTTATCGGGTGATTCGGGTCTATAGAGGTCGGAGGGGGTAGCCCAGGTACCCTCCAACTAGAGTTTTGCAAGAGCTAATATAGTTTTTGTAATCATGTCTGTGTTCTTAAGGACAGGTCATTTCACATTTATTGGGTGAACTAAGGCCACGTTTGATGCGGTTTTTTTTCCTCTTTTTTTTCAATTTTGAAAATTGGAAAAAAAAAAGTGCATTTGGTAATCATTTTTTTTTCTTTTTTCAATTTAAAAAATCAGTTTTTAAACAGAAGAGTAAAAAAAACTCCAAAAACTGGTTTTTTTTTTTTTTTGAGACCACCACCCTCCCACCGCCGGCAGCCACCTCAGGCGACCACCGCCGGAGACTGTCGGCAGCCACCTCCAACCGCCGGCGACCACCGCTGGCAGCCACCTCCGGCCGCCGGCGACCACCGCAGGAGACTGCCGGCAGCCACCTCCAGCCGCCGGCCACCACCACCACCACTGTCGACCACTGCTACGCCCCACCACCGCCACCGCAAACCACCAAAAAAAAAAGTCAAAATAAAAAGGGTTATCAAACACTCACTTGTTTTTGTTAAAAAAAAAAAATTTAACTACTCTTTAAAAACTGAAAACCAAAAAAAAAATTTGTCAAACGAACCCTAAGATGCTTGCACTCTAATTATTGTTGGAGGAATGCATTTATTGTTGCGTAGTCAAGTGCTCTTAAGTTGCTAACATATAAAGGATGAATTTTTGTAACAAAAAAATATAAAGGATGAATTTGGTCATTCCATCATTAGCATGTGCGAAAGTAAACTTCTAATCCCTATAGCCAATCGAATAATGAGTCTATGTTTGTATTTGGTGGTGGAGATAGAGAGCACAGGTGACATGTGATAAGTGACATAAATGGTGACAAGATGACTATGTTTTGTTGTTGGATGCGCATTGTATAGTCATTCGTCACAGGTTCTTTCGTGGTTATTATAATTCATTGCATTAGGTCCTAGAACCGGTGGTTATGTTTAATTTTGAAGTCGAACTAATTTTTCACTTTAGACATTTGAAAAATATGAAGGCTTTGAATGACCGGCTAGCTTTGGATGTTATCCTTCACTTCAGTTGGTTTTTAACTTCAAATTAGGTCAAACCGGTTTATTAATGTTTTAATGTGGTACAACTTGTAATTGGTGACACTGATATCAAAGAAATTTTATCATTTTTCATTTTGGAAAAAGCGGGGAAACATGTTGCGACGCTAAGAAGCGTCCAAAAAGAGTTACTGGAACGCTCTATGGTGTGACTATGGGAACATTAGAGTCTTCTAATGGAGCACTTTATAGCACACTCATTTCTGCCTTGTTAGGCCTTACCCTTATTAAGTCACCTGTGTTAGTTGGAATTAACTTATTATGATGGCATCTAATAAAGCGGCGCTGCAATGCCACTCAAAGTGACCTTACATTATAGGTGCCCTTATATGATACTTTTGTTATAGTGTAGCATGGGCCCATAAACAATTCTCCTAGGATATTTAGACTTAAGCATCATTCATATATTCAAAGGAAAGAGAGTACGCGGTATGGAACACCACTTTGATAGAGTTGCTGGTCAAAATAATGTCGTTCGGGACAGAATGGACAGGAGTTATCAACCGATCCTCACCATGCCTTTAAGGATAAGAGTTAACTCGGTTAACCATTGTACTATTAGACAAATTTCACTTTGGTCATTCGACATCGATTTGAGTCAAAGTGACCATTAAACTTTGAAATTTGTTTCAATCTGGCCACTCCGTCAAATTAATTTTGACGTCGTTAGGTTACTCAAGGCTATATTGATCTTTTTATGAAGAACTCTACTTTGCTCAAATATGAAGAACCCTAATGTTGAAATTTGCTACTTCAAAAGATTCAATCTGTTCAAATATGGAGAAATTTGGTCTTTGCTGGTTAATTTAGATTCAATCACCCATCCCAATATGCTCAATCACTTCATAATCTTCCATTTTTTTACTTTGCTTATCCTTTCTCTCTCTCTCTCCATGACTTGTAAACACCAAATTTCAACAAATACGCAAGTTCAAGTTTTATGGGAAAAGATTCAATATTCTTGTTAACTGAATTTTGGGTGAGTTAAATCAACCTTTGGGTTGGTTAACGAAGAAGGGTTTTGTGGCATAATTACCTGAAAACAAACAAGAAGCTCAAAATGGGTTCTTGATTACGCACAAGAACCAAGAATTGCAAGCATCCAGAAATGGGTTCTTGAAAATTTTGAAGTTTATAGCTATTTAGTTTTGAGGCCTAACATTTCATAATGATGGTATCAAGCTACTGTGTGATGCCAAGGAAAGTAGGTTCTTACTTACGTGGAGGTGCCACAAAGGCTGCAGTCCGTGTCAGCTTCCAAGTATGCAAAGTGAGAGACAACAAGGATGGAGTAAGGGCTGAGAGCAAGGCTTCCCAGACAGGCCGTGAGGAATGGCAGTGCTGCGAAGGCAAAGCTAAGACGAACAGGACCGGCAGTCGATAGTCCAAGTCAGGGTCCGAGTCGAGGTCCAATGTTACGATCTTAAGCTATGTCCAATTTTATGTTTCTCTCTCTAGAATCCAAGAGCTCTCCAATTCTAGAGTGAGAAAGTGATTTTTTCTGAGAATGAAGAAGAAGTGCCTTTTGAGTTGTAAAGTTCACTATTTATAGGAAACAAAGTGCTTATGTCATTAAATGCCACATGTCGTCCCCTGGGAGTGACACGTCACCAGGGGGTCCAAAATACCGGTTCTCCGTTGGACTGCCGGTTCCCAAATTCGCGTTGCCTGCCTCGCACAGCGTCGCTCTACCTGTCTGAGAAGACTGACCACACCGCGGTAGCATGATCAGAGTAAGCCCGTTGCCCCAGCCACCAATCCAAGCCCTTACTGAATCCCATGAGGTGCGTCAAGAGACGCGCGGAGAACCTGACAGTGGTGAGGGTTACCCCTGTAGCCAACTGCCAGGCGGACTAGGCGCGATGCCCTCCGAGGACCTGCTCCCGTCCCGGAGTGACCCGGGGGTCATTGTCCTGGTGGTGTCAATGATCAATGGTAACATGAGCGGACATGGTCGCAGCTCAGTGCTCCGAGTCCGTGGCGAAGGGTCCTTGTGTCGGAGCCCCCTGTGACTGGGAGGCGATGGCTATGAGGTTGTGAGCCCATCCCGGTACGAGGCCGAAGCCCCCTTGTGATTGAGACGGCGATGGCTATAAGGTTGTGAGCCCATCCCGGTACGAGGCCGAAGCCCCTTGTGATTGAGACGGCGATGGCTATAAGGTTGTGAGCCCATCCCGGTACGAGGCCGAAGCCCCCTTGTGATTGAGACGGCGATGGCTATAAGGTTGTGAGCTCATCCCGGTACGAGGCCGAAGCCCCCCTTTTGATTGAGACGGCGATGGCTATAAGGTTGTGAGCCCATCTCGGTACGAGGCCGAAGCCCCCTTGTGATTGAGACGGCAATGGCTATAAAGTTGTGAGCCCATCCCGGTACGAGGCCGAAGCCCCCCTTTTGATTGAGACGGCGATGGCTATTAGGTTGTGAGCCCATCCCGGTACGAGGCCGAAGCCCCCCTTTTGATTGAGACGGCGATGGCTATTAGGTTGTGAGCCCATCCCGGTACGAGGCTGAAGCCCCCCTTTTGATTGAGACGGCGATGGCTATAAGGTTGTGAGCCCATCCCGGTACGAGGCCGAAGCCCCCCTTTTGATTGAGACGGCGATGGCTATAAGGTTGTGAGCCCATCCCGGTAGCATGCAACATGATTGTGGCGCATGAGCGCGGTGCCTATAGCACGAAACAATACCTGGTGCCTGGGGCACGTGTTGTGAAAGTGGTGCGGCGACGATCGTCGCGAAGCAATACTTGGTGCCGGGGCACGTATCATGAGAATGGCGCAAGGGCGCAGCGACGAACGTCGCGGAGCAATATTCGGTGCCGGGGCACGTATCATGAGAATGACGCAAGGGCGCGGCGACAAACGTCGCGGAGACAATAACTGGTGCCGGGGGCACGTATCATGACGATGGCGCGATGGCGCGGCGACAAACGTCGCGGAGCAATACTTGGTGCCGGGGGCACGTGTTATGAAAGTGGTGCGACGACGAACGTCGCGAAGCAATACTTGGCGCCGGGGGCACGTATCATGACGATGGCGCTCGGGCGCGCATCGGGTGTCCCGAAGACGAGATGTGAGCTGAGTGTGCCTGTCATAACAAGATAATGAATGCAACATATAGTATTGACAAAGTTGGTAGTTATGGTATGCGGTCGTCGGCGACGGGTCATTCGGTGATAATGCGCAACTTTGGGCGATGGGCATTGCGGGAGCGGTGTGCGGTCATGGACGACGAACGTCCCGAGGTTGATGCACGACGGACGTCGTGAGGTTGATGCACGACGAACGTCGCGAGGTTGATGTACGAACGTCCGTGAACATCGCGGAGGTGCAAAGACTCGAGAAAACAAGTGCGCGCGGGAGAGGAGACCATTGGCCAAAATGGGGGGAAGGCCAAGGCTAACCCCTCGTGGAGGCCGAGGCCGACCCCCTAGGCATGGGGAAGGCCGAGGCCGACCCCCTGGGGTTGGCCAAGGCCAAATGGCCAACTCCCATGAAGGAGCCCAAGGCCACTCCCCCCTCTTGGTGAACTTCGGGCGCGCCGACGGTAGGTGGTTTGATGAGCAAAGACAAATCCAAAAGTTGCATTATGACAAGCGTGTCGACGTGAATCGTACCTACATGACGAACGAGATGTCAAAGTCACGTGCAAAGCATATGAAGTGAAAAAAGTGCGGAAAGGGGTTTGCGCAGAGGGGTGAACCACCGGGGGAAAATGGCCGAGGCCAAGCCTTCCAGGAGGCCGAGGCCGACCCCCATGGCCTGGGGAAGGCCGAGGCCGACCCCCATGGCATGGGGAAGGCCGAGGCCGACCCCCTGGGGTTGGCCAAGGTCATTTGGCCATCTTCTATTTTTCGGAGCCCGAGGCCACTTCTCCTTTTGCAAACTTCGGGTGCGCCGTCGGTAGGTGTTTTGATAAGCAATGACGAATCCGAAAGTTGTGTTACGACAAGCACGTTGCCAAGAATCATACCCACATAGCGATCAAGGTGTCAAGGTTACGTACAAAGCGTACGAGGGGAAAGAAGTACGAAAAAGGGGTATGCGGGAAAGGGGTGAACCACCGGGGGAAAGTGGCCAAGGCCAAGCCCCCCAGGAGGCCGAGGCCGACCCCTATGGCCTGGGGAAGGCCGAGGCCAACCCCCTGGGGTTGGCCAAGGCCATTTTCCCCCTTGACCCCGTTTCTCCAAATGCGCCGTCGGCCGATATTTTTGATGAAAAGGTGTTCGGATGGTCTCGGTGTGACGATCGCGCTAGCGTTAGTGACGTCGACGGGAAATAAAATGACTAAGTCACGCACGAAGCGCGCGGAACGAGAAAAACACGTGTCTTGGGCGCGCGGGCACTGACAGGTTTGATGCGTTGGAAAATTGACCGTTGACAATGTCAACGTGTTCGCGTGAAATGAGACTCCTATTAGGCCCTTGGATATGACCAGAATAGGTTGGGAACACTGTGTGTGTGTGAAGAAGAAGAAGAAGGAAGAAGGAAGAACGTGAACAGTGAATTGACAATTTTACCCCTAAATAAACGGACTGAAATTAACTTAATTTGACAGAGTGGCCAGATTAAAACAAATTTCAAAGTTTAGTTGCAACTTTGACACAAATCGATGTCTAATAACCAAAGTAGAATTTGCCTAATAGTACAGTGATCAACCGCGTAGTTAACTCGAAGGATAAAGACAAAGGGCGTAGTAGCTTGGCAATTTAAATAGGCCTACTTTGCCTAGAACATGCTAATTCTCTCAAAAAGTAGATCCTCTGGTGAGGTCGATGAAGGTGCAGACTCAGCTTTCCTCGGTTGTGGTGGGTTTTGTGGCTATATCACATGTACTCAGATTAGCTCTCTCTACAAGACAATGACATTGACGACTTCGTTCATTTATTCTTTTGGTTTTACGTACTTGCTATCCGATCGTTGAACGAATTAAAAAAAAGTCGTCGACATCGACGACTAATTGACTGGACGTTCATGATTCGAAGCAAATAGACCAATACGCCACAGGCCACATCACATGCAGTCACTTTTTGGGGCCAACCAAAAGCGACGAACCCATGTGACCCAAATACCCCCCGGCCCCCTTTCTCTTCTCAAAATCCAATATTTCCAGTCAAAATACGCCACCTCTCTCTCACACACACACACAGTACACCATCTCTCCGTGCGTGCGATCACCGCGATCCATCCGTCCCAATCCATGCAGCCCTCCGTCCACCAGCACGTCGTCGTCATGCGCCACGGCGACCGCATAGACAACTTCGAGCCGCTGTGGGCCTCCACCGCCGCCCGCAAGTGGGACCCGCCGCTTGTCGAGGCCGGCCGCGTCCGCGCCTTCTGCACCGCCCGGAAGCTCCGGAACCACCTCGGCTTCCCGATCCACCGGGTCGTCGTCTCCCCCTTCCTCCGCTGCCTCCAGACCGCCTACGAGGCCGTCTCCGCTCTGTGCGTCGTCGATGACGATCCCAGCCACATGTCCTCCGCCGATGGCGTCACCATCGACCCCTCTAAGCTCAAGGTCACATCATGCATCATAAAAGCAGTACTTTTTTCGATGGAAATAGGTGTTAAACGCTAGACTTGTTTACACTCGAGCCTAACTATCTAAAATTCTAGGAGTTTCAATTCAATACTGACGCCTGCCAAAATCTATCCCTGGAATTTGCACGAAAAAATTATGTTGATTCTAATGTCTAAAGTGGATAAAAACACACAGCTGCAAACTACATGGGTTGCAAGTTTGAAATGGAATGCGGGCATGTAGCAAAGTGTGTATGTGCCTAGGGTGATAATCTAAATGGATTTTGATGTATGACGATGATGACGCTCTGTTAGTAGAGCTTTTATTTGTAAGAAAAAAGTGTATTTGCTTTATGTTCCTTTGTCGATTTTGATGCATGAGTAACTATAGTCTATAATTAGCATTTCTGGCGGTTATTTGCAATACTAACTTTAATTGAATAACGAGGACATATCTGCATGATCTTGACATCTTGTTATATTAAGAGTATTTGATGACTGCTAAAATATAGGAGCGGTAGATTACTGTTCATTGAATTTCATCGTTTTTGGTATAGAACTTGACAAATTCGTTATGTAATTGGCATCTAGTTACTTGCATGTATGCTATTTGGGCACAATTTTGCATGCTTTCCGTGGTAGAGCTATGGGTAATTGAGGTAACTTATGAGACGGAGAAAACCCGACTACCTGTTTCACCCTGCCAGCTTCAACTGAACTATGTTGGTGAAAAGAAAATAAGGTCCGGGCTAGATATGTGTAAGATAGGTTTGTGCTAGATATGGTTTTTGACTTTATTGCGAACAAGATGTGCAAAAAACTAAACATGGAGGGTTAGATGGTTTTTCTGTAACAAAGGGGATTAATCTGCAAGTTACAAGTGGTTGTTTCTTATGCAACCAACTACCACATTCTGCATTCTACCACTTCTTGGAGTCTTGAAAATTCATGTCTTATACACGTCACGGTTTTAGATTTTAGAGCATTTTTTCACGGAGAGACACCTGAGGACATATTTCTCATGCTCTCCGAGCAAGTAGATAGATTCAATTAATGGAGGGACTGAGGATGTCTATCTTACTTTATATCAGATCTTTTCTGTAACATGAAGAGTGAAACCACTAAGTGCATGTCTTGGTGAGACTGTATCATGCCTTTTTACATATATATTAGAGTTCACTTGACAGCCATGTAATCCTGTTTTCCCAATATAAACTTTTCTTAATCATATTTCATAATTATCTGATCCAGTCATGACGTAATGTTAATTATACATGTTGCAGGTCCATGTTGAGTATGGATTGTGTGAAATGTTAAACAAGGAAGCAATAAGACTTGAAATAGCTCCTAAAGATGGGAATTTTGAGTTCAATATCTCAGACTGTGAAGCTTTGTTACCTGCTGGAACAGTGGACTCCGCTGTGGAACGAGTATATGAAAAGGTACACCGTAGATCTACTTTATCAGTCTTTTATATAGATTGAAAATCTTTCTTATTGGCTAGGAACATAAATGCCAAATCTGCAGAATTACTCTATACTGACATACGTTCTCTGTGAGGCACTGTAGTTGCCGCAGTGGGAAGAGACCGTGTCGGGTGCAAGAGCTAGATACGTGCAGGTTATAAAAGCCCTTGCTGATAAATATCCTTCGGAGAACCTGTTGCTTGTGACTCATGGTAAGCTTCATTTGGTCCTGCATGTTGATGATAGTTTCTGCTTAAGCTGAAGTATAGTGCATGAGGTATGACGTTGATGCTATATCCGTCTTGCAAACATTTAGCTGTGAAGATGCATATAAACTTGTTACCTAGTTGTATGGATGTCTAAGGGGTTGATGTTCCAAAATATGCTATCCATTCCATTCGTTTCAGTCTGCTATTTCTGCTGCATTCATTCTTAGGATGTTTTGAAAGTAGATTCTGTTTCTCGGTGTACGTAGCATTTTATGATTAAAAATGGCCTAGCTTTCTTTTTCTGAAGCTGAAGGAAAAATCGAAGCCTTGGACTTATGCAGTTTCTTGAATGCGCTATTGGCCTGTGTTTTACTTGCAGATATGTTGTTGATGTGTGCATATTGTTCTACTTATGCAGGGGAAGGAGTTGGGGTGTCTGTCTCTGCATTCTTGAAGGAGGTTACTGTATATGAAGTAGAATATTGTGCATATTCAGACTTGAAGAGACCAATTATTTTTAAGGAAGACCAGTCATTTACTGCGGGAGACTTTGAGGTGCTTATAAAGGGTCAAACTGGTATCAGCTTGTGTCCCACGAGCACACCAACTGATCCTTTAAATCAGCCAAACAGCGTTTAGCCGATTCCACAACCACCCATTCTTGGTCCGCAGGCGCACACGGGAAATTTCATTTGAAAAGATATAAGCAATTCCAGATATTTATTTTGTTCTTGGGATACAAAAGTACCCAGTTTCACTTGCGCATTGGCCTTAGGATTTGATCCTAAAATTAGTCAATCTTGGTTATTCTGTTTAGAACTCATCAAAGGAAAGAAATAAAGAAAATTACTTTGCATACTGAACTGCTTCTGCGAGAATTTTAATGTACGAAGCCTTACGCATGTGATTTTGATTTTGCTATGCTAATTGCTTAAAACTTCTCCTAATAGTTCCTAATTTGTTATGACATTATCCTAGAAAGATTTGAGTTTTCCCAGAATGCACTGAAATTGAATTACAACCTTTGAATTGTGGCAAATATTCTTGTAAATCCTGCATGCGATGGAGTTGGCTGCCAATGATCAATCCAAGCCAGTTCCGAAATTCAGAAATCTTTTCATTTGGTTATCTAGAAAAAACATGGCAAATCTCGGCAGATTACAACACGATTGGCATCCCAAACAAGATTGTATAGCCATGCACCGTCTTCTTCTTTCCAACAAACCAATCACTTCGAACTAGTAGAATATTGAAGTGGTTTAGTACAAAGAATACCGAACTACTACCATACCCATACAAATGCAAGAACTGTCAAAACTAGAAACTGAAGAAGCTAACAGTGCTGTTCATCCTACAGCCCCACAGGAAAACACCCGTCATCCCTTCATCACCACTCTGATGGGCTTGGAAGTGGTTCAATATGGTCAAACATATCCATTGGGAAGTCATCGATGAAGCTATCTGGTGTCACTGGGTTCTCATCTTCTCCTTGTCCACCATTTTGGCAACCTCTCTCTGGTTCAAAACACGATGATGCGTAGGGAAGTTGTACAATTTCAGAAGCATAGGTATGAGAGGCGAGTATATTCAGGAAATTGGCGTCTCCGAATCTCGTGATGACTTCTTGGCTTTCAAGCGTGAGCGGAAGGTCGTCGGCTTGAAGGGGTGCAATCTGAGGGAAATCGAGTTGTGGCTCTGGGCATGGCTTGTTCTCAACAGGACTGGACTCAAGTTGGAGGATGTTGGGTTCGAAGGAAAGCAGGTTACTGTTCAGGACAAGTTCAGGTAATGGCACCATTTTGATTGTTTCAGGATAATCAATGTAGGATGATGAGCAAGATTGTGCCTTGGACGATGATTCTTCTTCTGTCGAAGAGCTCAACTTGGGTGCCTGAAATATGTGAAGAAACAGAAACAAGAAGCACAAATTGGAAACAGTCGACCATGTACACAAGAGAAACTGCTAAATACTATTAACACTACTGATCCGTTCTATAAGATCGCTCACCTATCATTCAACTAATGAATAAGCAGTAAATATCCTCACAATTGTGTGTTTGTGGCGGGTGTGGTTGTGGGTGTTTATGGAAATGAATCAATTGTTGATTACCTCCAAAGTGGGAACTTGACGCAGAGCAGGCACTTGTTTACCACTTTTCTTCTGAGACTTGGATGATGGTGGTGTTGGTGTGTGCAGGATCCTAGCCAACCTCTTCTGCCTGCTACTCCAGAAATTCTTCACATCGTTGTCCGTCCTTCCGGGCAAGTACGTCGCGATTCTCGCCCATTTGTTCCCAAATTGTCCTTGCAGTTCTATCACCACCCTCTCTTCCTCTGCCGAGAACTTCACTCCACTGATTCAATCAACAGAAAACCCACTTCATATGCGTTTTCCCCACATCAACACACAGACGCGCTAAAGAAATGCTCACATTTGTCTACTTAACATGTCAAATCAAGTCATGCATGTGTGTATACCTCCAATAGATACAAATACGCATGCTGAGATAACTGCAGTGTGTGTTTTAATTAGGGCAAAATGAAGAACTAAAATTTCTTCAGCCCCCACATCGTCGACATTTTCCCCCAAATTTCACCAACACGCACACGCAGGCACAGAGCCACATACACCTACTTACAGAGGGTGTAGTCACACAAAGACAAGCACATCAAAAACAACAAGAAGCCCATCAATTTAGTTAATCATATTTCAAGTTCAAACAGGGAAACACACACATCAGCAGAGGAGGGGGTATTAATTGGGCAAAACTATTAAAAAGGGCATACTTTTTCAAGGAGCCCACATCGTAAACATTTTCCCCACAATCACACAGTCTCAAGATTTGCATATATGTATCGCTGCTGATATACGTATGCACTGTGCCTGTGTGTTTTTGTGTCTTGTGTGTTGATTAAGGCAAGATGAACAAACTGAAACCTTTTCAAACCCCGCATCATAAACATTTTCCGAAAATTTCACACACACACACTTTTACAGGGGTGGTGCCACACACACACATACACACAGAAAAAGATCAAACGACAAGAAACCCATCAATATTTCGTTGCTCTCATATCAGATACACACAAAAACACACAGACTGGCACGCAGAAGGGGGTACAAATGGTGGCAAAATCAGTGTGAAGGGGCAAACTTTTTCAAGTTGGGTCTGAGTTTATTAACCCAGCGAAGGCGGCACGACTTGCCGGTGCGCTGCAAGAGGCCTTTGGATCGAATGGAGCTCCAGTCTCTGGGGCCGTACTTCTTGACATGGTTGATCAGCACTTCATCCTCTTCTACCTTCCACGGCCCTTTCTTTATCTCCCCCATCTCGTCATACAGTCTTTTCCCCGCCATTCATACAATCAAACCCTAATTTCTGATTTTCACTCGATCTTCGGGGAACTTCTTCACTGGATTGTGTCTCCAATGTTTTTGCCACTCTGTTTCTTGTGTGTGTGTCCGTGTTTTGTAGTGACGGTTAAGACGGTTACTGCCCCACTATGTACCTACTAAAGCGCGCACATTCCCAATTTTTTCTCTACTTCGAACTTGGTATCGGATTTACCTAAATGTCCCTGTGCTTTATAAATTTTGACTTTTCAGCTTTATTTTTTTTCTTGATAATTCTTGTTGTATTTTTTGTCACTTCACATGTTTGGAGTTCCGAAGATCTAACCTTTTCCCATTTTCTTTTTGAACAATTTATTTTTTGGTCTGCTCAGATTTAATTTTCAGAACTATCTTACGGTACAAGCATAAAATGGCCACTTGGAATATTGGGTGAGGCTGTTCAGGCGTTATATAGTCTTATCTTTAAATGTATTTGTTTTGAACTTGTATAATTATCTTAAAGTACAAACATAAAATAGGCCTTTAAAATATTGTGTGAGGCTATTGAGGCGTGATAGAGGCTTTACTATGTATATTGTTGAAGTATTGTATCAGTAGAGTGAAGCTATAAGCTACTCCTATTGAATCTATTTCTAAAGGACTGGATGTAAGTCGGCCTTTTTCTTTGGGTTGTGGTTGTTTGTGTTTTTTTTAGAATATTTTAGAACTACAATTCAATATGGCCCGTCAGTATAGGGAATCGAACCTGGGACCTCAAGGTCATTCCTCGAGACCCTTTACCACTTCCACCACCCCTAAGGGTTATCATTGTTTGTGTTGTACGTCCACGTCATATTATTACTTAACTCCATGCTTTTATTTCTTTTGTGAAGGAGATGGATACCGTTCTCTTACAATACAAGTTTTAAATTACATGAAAGACTTGTCCCAGCTTTACTTGAGGTGTATGTATAAGCAAAAGGCAAGTCTGTCATGGGTAAAGCACATCTTAGCTTAAAAACCCTGTTCACCCTCCGGCCCCTGAAGGGTTCATTTGTTGGTTTCAACATTGAAAAGATTGTAGTAGGTGAATACAGAGATACTTTTACAAGTAAAGATATCTCAACACAATTTTTTTAGGGTAAATTACACTAAAACCCCCTGAGGTTTTACATAATTACACTCAACTACCGCTATCTTTAAAAATTACATTCCGCTAAAAAAAAAAACTTTTTTCTCTTACGGTGTTAACGTTGGAATGC
This sequence comes from Escallonia rubra, assembly GCA_033065855.1. NCBI lineage: Eukaryota > Viridiplantae > Streptophyta > Magnoliopsida > Escalloniales > Escalloniaceae > Escallonia > Escallonia rubra. The sequence continues at coordinate 23,982 of JAVXUO010000303.1, read as the reverse complement.
AAAAAGATATGAATACCCTCCTACGGTTTTCTTGAGATTTTGGAGGAAAAACCTGTTCTTGGGAATTGGAGGGAAACTTCTTCTCGGGAAGGAGGAAAAACAGTTGGCAGAGAAGGAGGTAGGTAGGGGTCACTGTGCGATCGGGGGAAGGGAAGCCTAGAGAGCCAAACATTTCACAACCCTAATCTCATAAAAAAGACGAGGCAACCAATTCCGGTGTACCTGTGCTACGGGACGACGCAACCACTTCCGGTGAACCTGTGCTGCGGGACGACGCAACATTTTCGGTGTACCTGTGCTGCGGGACGACAACCACTTCCGGTGAATCTGCTTGAAGGTATGTTTTCCTAACTCCTTCATGTCTTTCACGTTTTTCTCGTTATTTCCCATTTCTGATCTTTCTTCTTTTGCATGATTTCCGTAGTTGATAGCATAATGTAACCCGTAATTGGACCCTGATTTAGGCCCTAATTCACATAGACACATTTTGAACCCTAATTGGACCGTAATTGAACCAAATGAACTCTAATTGAACCATAATTGTACCGTAATGTAACCAATTGAACCCTAATTGAACCGGAATGTAACCAATTGAACCCTAATTGGATCGTAAGTGAACCAATTGAACTCTAATTGAACCATAATTGAACTGTAATGTAACCAATTGAACCCTAACTGAACCAATTGAACCCTAATTGGACCGTAATTGAACAAATTGAACCCTAATTGAACCATAATTGAACCGTAATGTAACCAATTGAACCCTAATTGAACCAATTGAACCCTAAATGAACCTTAATTTAACAAAATGACCCTAATTGAACCAATTGAACTCTAATTGAACCCTAATTGGACCCTAATTAGACCCTAATTGAACAAATAGAAACCTAATTGAACCAATTGAACTCTAATTGAACCCTAATTGAATAAATTGGACCCTAATTGAATCCTAATTGAACAAATTGGACCCTAATTGAACCCATTGAACTCTAATTGAACAAATTGAACCCTAATTGAACCCATTGAACTCTAATTGAACAAATTAAACCCTAATTGGACCTTAATTGAACCAATTGAACCCTAATTGTACCAATTGTACTCTAATTGAACAAATTGAACCCTATTTGAATATCCTAATTCACTTAACCCTAGCTGATGAACCCTAAATTGAATGCCCTAATTGTAGCCCTAATTTAACCCCTAATTATTTTTCCTTGTACTACAGAATGGGCACTGAAAGGATATATGAACTGAGGGTCCACTACTGTAACATTGTTGATAGCATAGTTGATGTGGATCCTGACAGATACAGCTATATGGATCTGCTTACCGATGTAAATGATCTTATGTTGAAAGACCTCCCCTCTAGTTTAGGTATAGTTATTGCCATATACTATACTTTGCCTGGAACTCATGTCAGGGAAGAAATAACATCTGATAGGTCCTTACTTGACATGTTTGTGCTGTATGAGAATTCAGAGGAGATTCATGTGTTCTTAGAAACTGTTGGGGTAGAACCTACAGTAGTTAGTTATCCAGAACCAAATGTAGAGGCAGCTAGAAATGACAGTAGACCTGGGACTAGTAGGGCACCTGAGAGTGAGAGTGAAGATGGCAGTGATGAGGAGTTGCACCACACTAGTGATGATTCTGATTCTGAGGATAATGATTGGGAATTAAGGGAAGAATTAAGTGAGACTGATGAAGAGGCAAGTGATGAAGAGCCTGTGACAGAGGATAATCAATTAAGTGAACATGAGTTGTCCAACTGTGATGATGAAGATGAAAATCCTTTGTACAAGAGTGATGATAACTTGGATGTTGAAGCAGTAAATGTAGACAAATATATGAGGGGAGAGCTATTTGAACATAGGCCAGGTGAAACTATTCAACTGTACAAGGGTTTGTTGTTTGAAGATGTCAATCATTTTAGGAATACTCTGAGGGATTATTGTATTCAGACTGGGTTTAAGCTGGTCAGAGATAGGAATGAAAAGAACAGGGTTGCTGCCCACTGTGGCAATCCTGGATGTAGTTGGAGGATATTTGCATCACCTATTCCTGATGGGAAAACTTACAAAATCAAGAGCTTAGGTCCTGAACATTCTTGTGTAATGGGCATTTCTAACAAGGAGGCCAATTCCACTTGGATTGCACAGAAGCTGCTTGGGCACATTAGGAGAAATCCTGATATTACCATAAATGGGCTGCAAGAGCTTTTGCTAGAAAACTATGGTGTAGAGGCCCATAGAATGCAGTTGTACAGGGCAAAAAAGAAGGCACTAGAAAAGATTGAGGGGTCTCATGCTGAGTCATATAAGAAGCTGTGGATGTATGGGCATGAGGTGATGAAGACTAACCCTGGGAGCTTGTTCAAGCTTGAAACTCAAAGAGTTCAACCTAACCTGGATTTGCCTCACTTCCATAGGCTGTTCTTTTCATTTGCAGCTGTGCAAAATGGCTTTAAGGATGGTTGTAGGCCATTTCTTGCAGTTGATGGATGCCATCTTAAAGGGCCTTATGGAGGTGTATTATTGTCTGCTGTGGGCTTAGATGGGAACAATGGGTTATTCCCTATGGGATTTGCTGTTGTTGAGAGTGAGAACACACAGAGTTGGAGGTTTTTCCTACATCACCTTTATACCATCATAGGTGATGGTCCTGATCCAAAGCCATGGGTGATCATGTCTGATGGACAAAAGGGTATTGAGATTGCCCTAGTAGACATTATACCACATGCAACTCATAGAAGGTGTTGTAGGCATCTTTTCTGCAATTTTAGGTCTAGATACACTGGCATGAAGCTTAAAAGCTATTTTTGGTCTGCTGCCAAGGCATACAATGTGGATGAATTTAAGCTAGCTATGAGACAGATGGAAGACTTGTCACCAGAAGCAGCTGAGTGGTTAAAAAGTCATAAAGTAGAGAGCTGGGCTAGGTATACATTTGACCCTGCTGTTAAGAATGACCAGGTAACCAGTAATGTGGTGGAGTCCTTCAACAACTGGCTAGGGAAATTGAGGGGAAAACCTGTGCTATCCATGATTGATCACATTAGAACTAGGCTGATGGTAAAGGTACATGAAAGGTTTGAAAAGGCTGCTTCTTGGGAAGAAGTAGTAACTCCAAGGATAATGAAAAAATGCAAACTGGCAGTTGCTGAATCTAGGTGCTGTAAAATAGTCATGGGTTCTGGGGGTACAGAGTTTGAGGTATCTGACCTTGGGAAGGTGCATGTTGTGAACTTAGTGAGGAGAAGTTGTTGTTGTAGGGTTTGGGATCTTACAGGCATACCTTGCAAGCATGCAGCAGCATGCATCAACACCAGGAGATTGAATGTGGTTGAGTTTGTGGATAGGTGCTACAGCAGGGATACTTATTTGAAAGCTTATGGTCATGTTATGCACCCACTGCATGATGAGACCCACTGGGGGCCAGCTCCAGGGGATCCTTTGCAACCTCCCCCTTTAGGAGGTTGCCTGGAAGACCAAGAAAGGAAAGGAAGAGGGCAGCAGATGAACCTGCTAGGGAAGGAAAAAGGTCATGCACTCTGAAGTGTGGAAATTGTAAGCAATTTGGGCATAATAAAAGGACCTGCCAACAGGCACCAGTGGGAAGCAATAGAAATGCCAATGTTGCAAGACCAGTGAGAGGGGGGGGGAGGCAAGGTAGGGGCAGTCAAGGTAGGGGCAGTCAAGGCAGAGGCAGTGAAGCTGGGTGCAGTCAGATTGGGTGCAGCCAAGTTAGCATGAATGAGCAGGTAACCACTGATTTCTTTTACTTGTTTTTCAGACTTTAACTTATTGTTTTTTTCCTCAAGTTTTCCCAATCTGTTTTTTTTTAACAGGGAGGACCTGAGGTGGTGGCTCAAACCCAGGAGTCACAGCCTTGAAGCTGCAGAGAAGGGTAAGGGTATTTGTAGATATGAAATGACTTTTGTGAAGCTGTGAATGAAGATTCTTTTGTGAAGCTAGTTGAAGACAGATTGAAGATTATTTTGTGAAGCTGTGAATGATGATTATTTTGTGAAGCTAGTTGAAGATAGATTGAAGATTATTTTGTGAAGCTAACTGAAGATATTGTGAAGATTATTTTGCGAAGCTGAATGAAGAAATTGTGAATACCTTGTGACTGCATACAAGTTTTTGAAGTTGAAGTCCAAGGAATATGTTAGCTTTAGGTCCCAAATATGTGACAGACAATGTGTACACTTTGTAAAGTTTAGGTTACAGTCAACACATGCACAAGTTTGGATTATGTAAGCTTAGATCTTGGGGATGATGTAAACTGTCTATTTTTGGATAATGAAACGATGGCTGTATTAAATCTCAGTGCTTTTTGTAATTTACCAATTAGTTTGTGTGCACACTGCAGTTTGGTGCAATGTGTTTGTGTATTTGATTTGTTGCACTTGGTTGTCTTCATTTGGTCTGTTGCATTTAGTTTATGCAGCAGTGTGTTGCAATACAGCAGTGGGTTGCACTGTGTTGGTGCATACTGCTGTGGTGGTGCATTTTGTTTATGGAGTTGGTTGCAATACAGCTGAATGAAGAAATTGTGAATACCTTGTGACTGCACTTGGTTGTCTTCATTTGGTCTGTTGCATTTAGTTTATGCAGCAGTGTGTTGCAATACAGCAGTGGGTTGCACTGTGTTGGTGCATACTGATGTGGTGGTGCATTTTGTTTATGGAGTTGGTTGCAATATGTTGGTGATACCCTGGCATGATTCAGCAGTTTGTTTGTTCACTAGTTTTGAGCAGGGTCACTCCAATTCAACAATTCAGCTGTTTGTTTGTTCACATGATTTGGTGATACCCTGATAGAGCAACAATTCAGCAGTTTGTTTGTTCACTAGTTGCAATATGTTGATCATGTCCTGATTTGCTATTTTTCAGAAAGGTCACTCCAATTCAACAATTCATGCATCATATTCATCCACATCATGTCATGCGCAAAAATAGTTACTTTTCAAATTACACAGAACTCCCATGAGGTTTGCATTAATTACACTGAGCTCCCATTACGAAAAAGATCAGAGAAGGCCATACAGAGAAAACCCTAGAACATCACATTCATTCACCTTCTTCATACAAAGTCATTACAAAATATTACAAAAGAGCTCTGGAAAGGAAAATGAAACCCACATTACTTGCAGTACATAAACACACACCCAACTTCCTCATTTGCGGACAACAAAAAACATCACCATAATACACATCCATGAGGAAATTAGAGAAGAAATAACCAACAACTTCAGCATTGCCTGATTAGCTTCAATCAACTGTAATTTTTGACCAGTTACAACTCCATTTCCATCAAAAGAGTGCATCTTTGCCTCTTCATTGATCTCGGGCCTTTGAATCTCTTCAGAAAACTCAGATGAACATTTCATTAACCTTCCACTTGGCTTCATTGTTGCTCTATCAGGTGTGCACCAAGTGAACATTTTACATCCACCACTTGCACAAGAGAAGAACAACTTACCTTTACTTGGCTTCTCATCAGATTCAACAATCCTCAAGCTTGCCCTCTTTCTACACCAACAATTCTTGTACCTAAACCTTAGATCCAACCACTCTTCATTACTTTCTGACCAAGACATTGTTACCCCTTAAATTGATGGGTCTGATTTTACTTTAGGGATAAAAGGGCATGAGCAGAAGGTGGAGGAAGGGAAGAAGCTGCTGTGGAGTTGGGTTGGCTGAAATTATGTAAAAACCCACATTACAAGAAGATCACACAAGGGGGTAAAGGACAAAGGGGGGGTATTTTGAGTATGAAAATTGCATAAAAGAGTGTGTCAGGGAATCTCCTCACGGAGTTGGATGGCCCGTTAAATCTGTGTAGTTGTGTGTAACGCGGGTACAAACCTCAGGGGGCGGAGTGTAATTTTTAAAGATAGCGGTAGTTGAGTGTAATTATGTAAAACCTCAGGGGGTTTTAGTGTAATTTACCCTTTTTTTTAAGCCCTTTGCCACTTTACATGAAAAGATATCTCGTCAATATTTCGAACTCGGACCTCAAGGTCATTCCTCGAAACCCTTTGATTTTCAAATGCTATATATATTACGTCAAGACAACACATATGGAATCCTCAATTTTGAAAAGCTCTCTGTGCTAGAAGCTTGTAGAAGAAAGAAGGAACATCCGATCTTAAAAATGCACCAAAAGCACGACATTTTATAATCATGTTACGTGAATATAGTAGAAAGAAAAATGGAGAATCCTTTACCGGTGTTAAAATGCACCAAAAAGCACAACATCAAACATCACATATGGCTGCATTACGCTTGAAACAAGACCCATCCGCGGAACAAGAAGATAGTAGCAGAAAACATCAAAATACAAATGGTTTTTTTGGCCCCATCCTCTTAAATCATTTGCTTTCGTCCTATCTTTCCTTGATGCAATCCCATAACTTGTCTTAATCGTAGATGCTCTCTACTTAGGATTATAAATAGGAGAATTATCTCAGTATTAAGCATGCCAAGCTCTTGCCTATTTGGCCTGCAATTTTTTATGAGCAGGCTACGCTCATCCAGATGTTTGTGCTTAGGTTGTCATCCGCGGTTTTAGCCAGTTTTAAATAAGGCTTGATCACGTACTCCGTATGTGCAAGACTCAATAGTCGACTAGGCACGACTGAACCAATTAGCAAGCACATCTCTAGCCAGCGCAGGTTCACAATCCAAACAAATGCCCAAGTATCCACCTGAGCAATAGTCTGCAACTCTTTCAAGTGAAAAAAAGATCAGTTCAGCATTAGCATATACTGCAACGGCCTCTCGTCAATATCTCGAGCGTCAACTTCCAAAATCTTCTCCCTGTACTTATCAAAATATCTCGACTGTCAACACTTTTTACATCTTGTTTCAGTACTTCTCAAAAATGCACCTAAAAGCTCAAAGACAACGATGTGAAGAACGAACACATCACATGAAACATCCAGCCGAAAGCATTAGTAGAAGTCCTGAGCTTTTCAGAAGAATTAAAAGAAGAGAAATGTACAGTAAAGGCAACTGGGCGAGCACAGAAAATTGATTGTGAAAGAAAAGTCCAAAGAAGAAACCGAAAATATGGACAGAATTTTGTAATGGAAGATCTCCACGTCCTGAACACGAATACACCCCGAAACTATTTGGGGTGGGGGAAACAGATAACTTCTTATGAAACGCCAATGCTATTGGAGCTGAATGAAGCGTAGTAAACAAAGTCACAGAAGCAACAAGAAAAGCAGTAGACATGACCACTAAGACACACTAACAAGCATGACAAATCCCCACGTAAATGGTGGTTCCTCCTTGAGGGCTCACACACTTAGGGCCCGTACGTTTACCTTATTTTGTTTTTGTATTTAACAATGATGATAAAAAAAATGTTTTTTTCGTGTACTTTTACATTTTTTCATTCTGTTTTGGATACAAATATCCAAACAGTAGCCAATATTGTGAAAACAGCCTTGGGCTGTTTTCACCTTTTTCCAAAAAAATGAACTCAATGTCAGAAGCTGCTCCCTCCCTCTCTCTCCTCCCTAGCACCCCGTACAGAACCATTGTTCACCCCTCGACCTTCGACAAACTCTCTCTCCCCCTCTCTCTTCCTGTACTCTTTCTTCACCCATAACCCACAGACAACACCATCAACTCCCATCCCAAAGGAGATCTCGCCGGAATCCAGACGAAGGAGATGGGGTTGACGAAATCGCTGGCCAAGAATCATCGTCGCGAGGAAATGTCGCAGAAAGCTCTCCAGTCGATCAAGTCGTTGCTTATGGAATTCAGGTTTGTGGGTTCGTCGACTGATGCCGCTAATTCAGGCAACAGTCGTGGGATGGCTGACCGAGACGATGACGAGTCACCCTGTGGCGGTGGCTGGACTGTGGCCCGTGGTGGTCGGCAGTGGAAATGGAGGGATTTGTGGGGTATTTGATGGGATTGAGGATGTTGGAATTACAGTGAGGGTAATGAAGGGGAAGGGGAAGGGGAAGGGAAATGGGTACACACAGAGCTGGGAAAGGGGAAGGGGAAGGGGAAAGGGAACTCGAACAGGGAAGGGGAAGGGGAAGGGGAAGAGGGAGAATGGATCCAAAAAAGTTGGTAAAAATAAAAATGAGAATGGTAAACATACAAGAAAAATTGAAAAAAATAATACATAAAAAATTAAAAGTACAAAATTCAATTTTAGAACTGAATACTAAAATTTTAAAAACAAAAATAGAATACAGAATACAGAAAAAAATCTCGTAAGCGTACAGGCCCTTAGGTTCGCGTATCCACAATGATACGATAAGCCTTTAGGGAGTCCTCAAGTTATGTTTTGAAATGCCCCTATCCTTTAGCACCTAAAGCAACAGTTTCAACTTTCTGGACTTCATAGCAATATGGGTTGAAAAGTGGCCTTGTACTAATTTTTGCATCAATTAGCAAGCACATCTATGGCCTTGCACATAACCAATAAAGCAAATGAAGTATGCATCTAACCGCAAATTTTCTAAAACTACGTTATCAAACGCACAAAAAAAAAAACTCAAAATAAAAATCGGTTATAAAACACCACTTGTTTTTATAAAAAAAATAAATTAAACTACTCTTTAATTTTTTTTTTAAAAACTGAAAACTAAATTTTTTTTTTTTTAACTCCGTCAATTTGGTGATTACAAACACCTTCGAGTATATATCACGTGACACGCCCGAGCAATTGGAGCAAACCCTCCGTTGTCACGTGACTGCAACAAAACCTCGCCATTCGGCATTGGGGTTTTTGCTACTTTCCCTCAATCCATAGACTGAAAAATCCCAGTGTAGTTCTCTTTACGCCGTATTTATCAGAGGGATTCTACTACCTTGCTATTTTTTCATCTGGGTTCTCTTCAATTAATGATACTTGTCTCTGATTGTATCAAGAAACCATGCATCATATGAAGCGAGCAGGGCTTTCAGTGAAAAATAGACTGACTTGTGGACTCAAATCACAAAGTGGGTTGTGTTCTTTACTGGATTATAAGCCTTCAACGTGCGTTTCTGATGTGGGTCTTGCTTGTTATTCATCTACTGCCGCCAAGATATCCAAGATTACTGATTCCGCCGAAAGGGTATGCTAAATCTCAACTGCCTTCCTTGTTAGTTTTCTCCTTGGCTTTTTTACATGATGATGATGATGATGCATATTGATATTGATTACCTAATGAAATGTAGCTAAGGTGTAATAGAATGTCTTGGTAGTTCAAAGCATTAATTTTGGTCGGAAAACTCATTTGTTCTTTATCAGAATGCTGCGATTTTGCGTCCTTCTGACCTCTGTATGTGTGTCTGTTCTTTTTTTTCCCCCCAATGGTGTTCGTTCAATTTGACTTCAAATGCTTCGTCGGACTAAGAATTTAATACTTCATTGACAAGGAAAAACTTAAATCTTTTTTTGTCCAAACCAAAACTATCGAAATATGTTCACATATGATCGGTATGTGCATCATGAAGGCATGTGGGCAGACATAAAATAGTATTTTTAACAGCCTTAGAAGATTATAATTATTCTCTGGTTCCTCTAGTTGTAAAGGGTCCAAAACTGGCATAAGCATCACAGTTACCTTGTTCAGCTATATGTTCGTTTTCCCTATTGCTAAAGGGTCAGAGCTACTTATTAGAATTTTCTCTGACAGACGTGATAGTCATTTCTTTTTTCCTTTGCGGTTGTCCTTGGACGGGAAGAGAGTTGATGTAGCTTGATTGATGGCATATTCTACAGCAATATACACACAACAAAAAAGACCCAATATCACTATGAGACCCAGCCTTGGTGGCAAAAAATAACAGAGAATGTAGTAGATAGATCCTTTATAGGTTTCAAGTTGGAGCTAAAAGCAACCGTTTGTTTCTCCATATTGGGGGGACAAGGGTGTATTAAGTTGTGTATGGCTTAATGGTAAGCATGTTGTTTATAATCTTGGGTTCCCATAAAAGTTGGTTATCGATTTACTAAGTGCAGGCTGTCTGATCTCCAGTTTAGAAACTAATATGCTTTCTACATGATTTTATCACCCTTCCGTAATGTCTTCCTAACTTCCTTGCCATAGTTTTGGCACTCTTCCATGTATTGCATTGATGTAAAATCTCGTGCGCTTTAGTAATCAGAGATATTGGTCCCAAGCCATGGCCTTTTCGAAGCAAGCAGAAAACTGAAAGTCTAAAATGAGTTTTAGATGACTTACTATTGTTGGATCAATGAGTTGATGTCATGCGGCCTTTCTTTTCTACATAGCTAGGAAATCTGGAAAACAAATAAGAACTGGGGATCACTATGTGTTAGACCTGATGCTGTAGGGTGCATGGAGGACTCACCAGACCTCCCCCCTTGAATGGGATGACAGTTTTGCATTTTGAAATCAGAATTCAATCAAAGTGTACTAGGCCTTCTAATTCTTCAAGTCATTATCAAAAAAGGCAAATGACAAAGAAGATGTTGATAAAACTGAAAGTGATTTCTTACTTCATTTCATGTTGTCCTTTAGAATTGAACTTCGACAACTTGGATGGCATACTAGTTCGTGTCAATGACATACTTTAAGTTGCTTTCTTCTTGTATTCTTGTTCTTGCACTCCAGTTTCAAAACCTTAAGTGGAGATTTGATTGCCTTGAGGAAGATTTATACGGAGATCATAGGATCTGGCCTTTGTCCTTTGAAACAATGGCTGGAAGTAGGGATGATTTCACTTGTGCAATGCCTCGCGTAGTCTCTAGGTTAAAATCTTGCTTCTGATAGTGTGCAAAAGCCTTTTTTCGGCTTTATTTATCAAGTAGCTATTTCTTATATGATGTCTATGTACTGAAATTTTCTGGCATTTCGTATTTTCTTTTCATGGCCTGAGAGACTTCTTTTCCTGAGAATGTAGTTGCAGCACGTGTGTAAATCCGGTTCTTTGGGAATATATGCTGCTGACAGTAACAATATGTCTAAGGTTGGCAGATCATTTCATGTTCCTTTCCATTTTTTTTCGAAAGATCATTTCTTGTTGCCACCTAATCGTGTTTTTTCCTTTTCCATTTGTTTCGCAGAACGTGCTTGGAGTTGTTGGTTAGTATAAACTTCCATCTGTGTATAATCCTACTGTTATAAACACAATATGTAGGGGATTCTCGACTTGGTTCACATTTGGGTTAGAAACTTGATATTCAATAGCTTTACTATTGGATGCATCAGAATCACCAAGCATCAGGCCAATAAGACTAGCTGCAATCTGCAGTGTTTGTTAATTTCTGAAACTGATATATAAGATTTTTGGTGGAGCTTCCATACAGGATTTTGATGTTTGGGTGAGAGGATAAAAGTTAAGGGAAAAGAAATTGTTGCCGGATTGCCAACTACTGGTCTAGACTAGTTTAAAATTGTTATACAATTGTACTCTTGATGAATGAGCAACCATTGACTCATATGAGATACTTCTTGGATACTATTGAAGAGAATAGCGATATCGTAGAAGGCTTTTTGCTTGCCAAAGAGCTTGGGTTTGAGTCCTTCCGACTATGGTAAGTGAGGCAGGGTTAGCCAGTGAACTAGCATTGACTAGCACTTATCTGGCTCACATGTTGAAAGGAACTTCGTTCTCTTTGGAAAGAGAGAAAATATGAGAGTAAAACTGTTTTTCATCACTTTCTTGATGTTCTGCTCTTTCTCTTTAGATACCGAGAGTTTACATTTTGAAACAAACTATACAAGATGAGATAATTACATGTGTTAAATGTTTAAATCTTAACAAAATCTAGAAGATATTATTTTGCATTTGACCTAGAAGAGGCTTTAGTTGGTGATCCTCCAATAGCCCGCCGCAAGCTTAGGGTATCACGGACGTTGAGCTTGGACCGGAGACGTTGAAATCGCTGCGTTGACAAGGGCTTGGTAAAGATTTCTACAGGTTGATCAACACGGGAAATGAACCGAACATCAAGAGCTCGTTGAGCGACGCGTTCTTGTGCAAAATGATAGTCTATCTTGCTGTGTTTGGTGCGACCATGAAAAACCGGATTGGACGTGAGATAAACACATCCAATGTTGTCAAATCAAAGAGCGGGCGGCTGAGATAGACGGAAACGAATTTCAGATAACAGAGATTGTAACCGATCCACCTCAGAAGTGACTGTGGCGAGGACTTTGTACTCAGCCTCAATGCTTAAACGTGCAAGAGTAGGTCATTTTTTTTGAGCTCCAAGAAATAAAACTGGTTGAGCAATGATCATCAGGGCATACAACCCAATCGGCATCAGAGAATGCAGAGAGTGACAAACTTGACGACTTGGTCAACAATAAACCATAGTTGAGGGTGTCTTTAAGATAGCGCAGAATCCACTCAACTGCCGCCCAATGGCCAGATGTTAGGGATTGCATGAATTGAGCAACTTTATCGACTTAGAATGAAAGATCCAGATGTGTGAATGATAAGTACTGGAGGGCACCAACAATGCTTCTGTGCTCCGAGGAAGAAAGATGAGGATCTCTCTGATAGCGAGAGAGCTATGTAGATGGGAACATGGGGTTGTGTACAGGTTTGGAATCAGAAAGATTAGTGTGTTGGAACAAATCAGTGATATGTTTCCGTTGCAGTGGGAGAAGACCGTTGCTTGAATGAATAACTTCAATGAGCAGAAAAAATGTGAAGGAGCCTATGTCGTTGACAGACAATTCGCAAGTTAAATCACCAAGAAGTTTATTGATCGCAGTACATGAGTAACCCGTTACAATGATGTCACTGACATAAATTAAATGCAGAGAAAAATATGTTGTCCTCGGCTGTGTTACATGGACTCGGCACTTTGAGTCAAAATATCGTGTCCACACGACACGGATCCGGGTACGGGATCCGTACCGGACACGCCACGTCGCCGATTGGAGAGGATCTCTGGAAATCTGTCGCCATGGATATGGAAGACGAAGGTCTTACGAGGAAGAAGGCGCAGAGTCCTGGGTAGGAGAGAAAAAGAAACAATGGGAAGAAGATGAAGAGTCCAGATCTGGTAGGTAGGGGGGGGGGAGAGAGAGAGAGAGAGGGCATACCTCAAGGCAAGAGAGAGACAAAAGAGAAAAGAGAAGAAGATATGGCCATCGACCTCCGAGAAAGAAGAGAAGAAGAGGAAGAAGAAGAAGAGAGAGAGTACCTTCTGCTTGGTCAAGTGGGTCTTCTCTGCTTTTTGGGTCTTCTGTCTACTTTTTGACAGCCTTTCTTTTGCTTTTTTTCCTTTTCTTTTTTTTCCCCAACTTTTTGGCATTGATTTATAAAAAAGGAACAAAAAATATTTAAATCGAAATAAAATGTATATTGTCCAACCAAAAATGAAAGAATCTATTTATTTTGGGTAGTAATTATGTATAATTTATATAAAATTTATATATACCTGTAAAAAAAATATTTAACACTCAATCTCATTAAAAGTATTTTATGTATATTAAAATTTCTAGCCATATCGCCGTACCCGTGTCCAACGTTTGGACGATGTCCACGTATCCTAAAATTTCAAAAGTAGGCAAGTCCGACACTCGGACACATACCTGATCCGGACACCGACACTGAGTCCATGTAACATAGGTTCTCGGAAGATAAAAAGAGAGGTGTCGGATTTACAAGCAGTGAAACCTAGTTGAATCAGACAATGTAACAGGCGGGCATACTAGGCGCATGGAGCCTGTTTGAGGCCATAAATAACTTTACGTAACTTGCAAACATGAGAAGGGAATTGGGGATGATGAAAGCTAGGTAGTTGAAGCATGAAGACATATTCATCTAAGTAGCCATGGAGGAAGGCATTATTAACATCAATCTGACGTAGTGGCCATCCCTAAGACTCAACTAGAGAGAGAATAACAAATCAGTTGTGGGTTTGATGACAGGGTTGAAAGTCGATGTAGTCAATGCCTTCTTGTTCTTTACAGCCTTTGGCAACTAGGCGAGCCTCACTGTTGCATTTTATTCAACATAGCCATTTACACCCTACAGTGTTGGCATGAGATGGAGCCGGAACCTATGTCCACGTGCCATTGCGCATGAGTGCATTGTACTCATCATGGATAGCATTACGCAAATGGACATACTTGGAGGCTTGGGAGTAACATGTGGGTTCAAGTTCGTAGACAAATGTAGACAAAGGATATTTTAATACTGTGTAAATTTTGGGTTTGTGAATCCCAGGTTTGGAACGTGTAATCATGGGGTGTGTAGGAGGATTAGGGACATTTTGAGAAGAAGATAATGGAGAAGAAGGTGGTGGGTCAGAGTTAGAAAGAGGGTGATTAGAAGTGTGCTTGGGTTGGATAACAGAATTTTGAGGAGAGTTGGTTGAGGGTGACACGTGGGGAGGGGAGGGGAGAGAGAGAGAGAGAGAGAGTTTGAATGAAAGTTGTTGGAGATGGAGTTTGTTGGGATTTGAACTATGGAAGAAGATGTGAGAGAGGGAGAGCTACCGGCCTGAAAAGGAGGGTGAAGGAGTGGGTTCCACGGATTAGGGGGATTTGAAAGGAAATGTTGTCACATGGGTAGGGTCCATGGATGGGGATAAGGTAGACTTTGAAAGGTGGATGGGAAGAGTGAGGAAGAAGGATGATGGGATGGGACACGTGGCGCATGGAGGGAGAGATAGGGGAGGAATTTTTAGAATTGTGTTGGGATGGGGTAGATGGGGAATCTGATGGGATTGGGAAATTTGAAAAATGAGTGGGGGAAGAAGAGGAGGGAGACACGTGACAGGTGGAGGAAGAGAGAGGAGTTATTTAAGGAATTGTGTTGGGATTTTGTGGGGAGGGAATCTTTTGAGATTGGGAGGTTTGAAATTAAATGGGGAGAAGACGGAGGAGGGGAAACCGGCATGTAGAAAAGGGAGAAGGGTGGGGGGATGGTGTCACAGGTGGGCCCCCCACAAAAGTGGAGGAAATTGGGGGAGCAATGGCATGCATGGGGGGGGGGGAGAGGAGAGAAAAGGAAGTGGATGGAGAATTTAGGGAACCAGGAGCTGATAGAAGGGCTGGAAAATTATTTTCTACTGAAGAAACATGGGGTGTAGTATATACATGACCCTTAACAATGTCCATGCACTTGTAGCCTTTATGAATGAGGTTGTATCGAAGAAACAAACAGGCTTTTGATCGATATTCTAACTTGCAGGAGTTATAAGGTCGAAGATAGGGGTACCATAAGGACCCAAAAACTTTGAGGTGTTAAAAGTCTGGAGGGGTAAGAAATAATTTTTCCAGAGGGCACAAATTCTTTAGTAGGGGAGAGGTAGTCAATTAATGAGAAATGCAGCAGTGCTGAAAGCATCATCCCAAAAAACGTGAAGGGAGATGTGCATGGGCAAGAAGTGAGAAGCCAGTTTCAACAATATGCTTGTGTTTGCGTTCAGCCACACAATTTTGCTCATGGGTGTGAGGACACGGCAATCTGTGAAATATGCCATTTTGCTTGCAGAAACTTTGAATACGATGATATTCAACACCCCAATCAGTTTGGAGAGTACGAACTCTATGGCCTGTCAAATTTTCCACTTGCTTTTTAAATTGAATAGAAACATGTAGGACATCAGGTTTGAGTTTGAGGGGGAATATCCAGACATAACGACTAAAGTCGTCAGTAAAATGAGCAGGACCCCATAGGTCACTATATGTCATTTCCAAAGGAGACGATGACATTACATGAGAAGATTGAAACTGAAAACAATGACTTTTGTCAAAATGGCAAGCTTCACAACTAAGACTATTATGTTGGCCAATTGAACTTAAAAACCTAGACATGACTTGAGAGACAACACTAGGAGATGGATGGCCCAGCCGGTTGTGCCAAAGTTTGAGAGTCGTAGGAATACCACCCAAAGCAGCAGGGAGGCAACGACAGCAGAAGTGAGGATGTAGATGACAAAAGCTGATAGAGACCACTTTTAAGTCGGATGTAAAGGAGGACCATCCCTAAAATGCGATCCTTGACAAGAACAAAATGAGGAAGAAATTCAGAGAAAATATTATTATCAGTAGCAAATTGACGAAGAGACAAAAGGTTTTTTGAAATAGACCGAACATAAAGCATGTTATTCAATCCAAAATTTGTAGTGGAAGGATTTAACATGGAATTGCCAACATGATGTATTTCCAAACATGTACCATCACGCACATGCACTTGATAAGGGCCATGATAGTTAGTGCACTGAGACAAGTTGTTGATATCATGAGTGATTTGGTGCGTGCCAGAGTCCGGGTACCATGCAGAGTCAAAAGTGGAAGGGAGATGCAAACAGCCAAATATGCAGCAGTGGGCGATCGGAGAGGGATTGCAGGGTGCACGATGAGGACAGTAGGGGAGAATATCCCTGGGGTTGACTGCAATGATGGCACACAGTGGTAGTTGTCGATTTGCGAGGGGGATGACAGGGGCTGGTAGGCAGTGGAGGTAAAGGGGGTTTCGATGAGCGACCTTCACGCCACTGATTTTTTTGCGCTGGGAATGACCCCCGAGGGTTCGAGGAATGGAAATGGCCATGGTGTTTAAGAGGGGAGGTATTTGTGACAACATGAGCCTGCAGAAAGAGACTTTTGCGAAGCTGCTGACTATCAGATGAGATTTATGAGTAAGAAGCATTGAGTATAGGGAGTCCAGGGAGATGGCCTCCGATCGAGCGATAATGGAGGTCATAAAGGATTGATAATCGGAGCCAAGGCCCACTAGCAAAGCATTGATAAGGTCATCGTCAGAATGGGGGTTGTCTAATAGCAAAGAGTGTATCACGAATACGCTTCTTTCTGAAAATTCTCATGCATAGACATATCTCCTTTATTCAACTGGTGGAGGTCAGAGCGAAGATAAAAAATCATTGCTTTGGATTGTGACGTAAACATGCTATCAAGTGATAACTACACATCAGATGAGGTGTGGACACCAAGTACTTAAGCCAAGATTGGCTCCGTAAGGGAGGACAAAAGCCAACTTAATAAAATTTGGTCCTGTTTATGCGATATAACATTGCAGGATTCAGTTCTTGAGAGGCTTCTGAGGACATAGATGGATGCACAACAGCAGGTTCAGAGGTGGGAGGAGGACTTGCATTTTCAGTGAGTGGAAGAAATTCTGGTGGTGGGGCAGCGGAGCCATCAACAAAGCTTAAGAAATCATAGCCTCATAAAAGGGGAAAATTTGGCGCTTCCCTAGGAGATAATTGTCATTGTTGAGTTTCATTGAAATGAGGTGTTTGAATGTGATTAGTGGGAAAAAGAGGAGGAGAGATTGATGACGGGTTGGAGGTGGTGGGGCAGCAGAGCCATCAACAAAGCTTAAGAAATCATAACCTCATAAAAGGGGAAAAATTGGCGCTTCCCTAGGAGATAATTGTCAGTGTTGAGTTTCATTGAAATGAGGTGTTTGAATGTGATTAGTGGGAAAAAGAGGAGGAGAGATTGATTACGGGTTGGAGGTGGTTAGCCATGGTGGACGAAAATGGAGAGGAGAGTAGAGGAGAAAAAAAATTTAGGCTCTTGATATCATGTTAGAAGAAATAATATGAGAGTAAAATTGTTTTTCATTGCTTTCTTGATATTCTGCTCTTTCTTTTATATACAGAGAGTTTACATTTTGAAATAAGCTTTACAAGATAAAATAATTTACATGTGCTTAATTTTTAAATCTTAGCAAATTCTAGAAGATATTATTTTGAATTTCAACATGAAGAGGCTTTAGTTGGTTATGCTCCAATAGTTCTCTTCCTTCATTTTTCTCTTTGACCAAAGTAGAAAGAGTTATTTCTTGCTTACGGGAATCTGAATTTTCGAGGCCCTATAGTTAAATGTTCAAGTTTTATGGTTTTGTATTACATTTAATAAGTTTCTTTCAGTAAATACCTTAGTAGCAGGAAACTCCTATTATGATGACGCTTCTCTCTCGAAAACTCGCTTTTGCGATCCCAAGTTAGGAACTACATGGGATCTCGTCCCAAGCTAATATGGGAACTCGATCCCGTCAGCTAGACATAGATGCATGGAACAAGTGGAGAGAGTACCTGACTTTAAAGCCTCTTTGTCTGTTGTTGCTGGATACCCTCCTCGAGAGAACAGAGCTTGTCAACAGTGCTCTCTCTCTCTCTCTCTCGCGTAAACTATACTAAACAAACGATAATACTCTTTACGCATTTATTTATTAAAGCCGCTCCCAACCTTAGATTCTTCCAGGTGCTTACGCTCCCCCGCCCCTGTTCCCGCCCCCGCCGCCGCTTTGTGCAACTAAGGTGAATACTATAAGTAGAGCTACAAGCAATTCAAAACAAGTATGGCTTAGCGTGTCCTCGTGTGTGAGGGATGGAGGGAGCCTCTGTGAATATTTATTACATACTTCTAAATTGTGTCTGTACGAAAAAATTTGATATACTTTAAATTGGTGAATGATAGTTTTGGCAGGTACCTCTGGGCTCTTTAGAATGAATCAAGTAAGACAAGGTGTATTGGGCTTTCAGCCAGCATTTCAACTTGGTGAGATCAATAGAGCAACCACCGCCAGTCATTGCTTTGCCAGATCTCTTGCATCAAAAGCTTCAAAAGCAGAAAAGGCATCGGAGGTTTAAATTTGAATTGCAGTTTTTTAACTTATCAAATAAATTATACATGATGTCATTGTAAGAGCTGGATATCTGCATTGGTATCTGCTTTTGCACTCTGCCTGGGCAGAAATTAAATAGTTAATCTTTTAAACGTCTGTCTTCACCTGAAACAAGTTGTCTTAGCCTCACTTTCCCCCCTTTCTTCCGTTTTTGATGACATTTACTTCATCACGTCTCTCAAGTTGCTGAAAGTTCCTGCCCTTTTCTAAATCATCATACCAAGAGTATGGTAAACAAAATCCATCTTGAGTGGAGGTTTTATGAAATCGAGAATTGTATTTTACATGAATGCAGCCATATAAGATGAATGCATGTGATTAAGTGGCAGGTAATCAGATCCTCAATAATAGCCATATGCTTGTGTGCCTGTATATGACTTGGTAGCAGCCGTTCAAATTTTTTGTTGCCTATATAGCACTGAACATGTTTCACCATTCATGATTCCTACCAATTAAAATGGTTTAGTTGCGAACTTATGATATGTCAGTAATATAATAATCTAGATCTTCACTGTCCTGCCCAGTGTAGGATGTAACTAGCAACAGCTTCTTGAGAATGCCTCATGATTGAGACCCAACATCATGATTGGACAAGCTCTTATACTTGCTAAACGTTAATGCATTGAAAAAGTTAAGGCATGCATATTATCATTCAGGATGCAACGAAAAAAGCATCCACTTTTAAGACCTTACAATATATCTTTATATGCCTTTTAGAGTGTGTTTTGGGGAATTCATGTTGACGGGGGATATGAAATTTATTTGCATTAAATTTTTTATTTGGATTGTACAAAAGAGGATTTGCGAATTTCTTTGTGTGTTGTGGGGGGTGATGGGGGGTTTGGGTGGGGGAGGGGAGGGGAAGAGAGAAATGGAATTTGGAAAGGGAATTTGAGGGTCCCAAACCCCCAGTTGACATAACTAGTCTAGACTAGTTTTTTGTCAAATCCTAAGTTAAACTACATGATGTTAATCATTAGAATAAACTGTCACATCTAATGTTAAAAGTCACGTGCACACACACATTAACACACGCACACACAATGTCTGTAACTGTTCTATCTTAGTAATAGCTGTGAAGATATAAACAAAGGCCCAATCTTTTACAAACACTAGATTTTGAAAGTCGCTGATTTGAAAATGAAGGGATCTTGAAATCGAGGTTACTTTGATGAAATTCTTCATCCAAGCACACCCAATATAAAAGATTACCAGAAGGATTATTTTGGGAATCACACGATTATCGGTCTTCTTCCATGATTAAAGGCCTCTTCCAATTGCCATGACTTATTCTGATTTTGCATGACTCATGCGTTGATGACATTTCACTGTTGCTTGAAAAAGTATGTTTTTATCTTAGTGGTAATATACCGGATTGCTATGGTAAATACAGCTCTTACATTAGATTGTGCTTCTTCTATTCTGCCCTTCCTTTTAGCAGGATAAAAAGGACATATCTAAGGTTGAGGATCCCTTTGATGCTCCGACATATAATATCCCAGAGAAGCCGGTGACATTTACAGAGGGAGCTTCCTACTCTTTGATCATTCTCGCAGGGCTTGGAGTTGCTCTTGCTGCTGGATATGCTGTTTTCAAGGAACTTATATTTCAACCAAAAGAGTAATAGTGCACAGTCTGTTCTACAAGATTGATTTATGGTTAAAAGTAAGAACCTAGGAAGTGAAAGCTCGCATATCTTTCTGTATTGATTTTAATTCTTGTGTATACAGGTACAAGATTTATGGAAAGGCTCTTGATAAGGTTCAGAATGACAGTCGGGTACACCTTAAACCTTCATTATAAAGTTCCATTTGGAATCAAGATGCATAACCGCAAACCATATGATGAATATTGATATTTATGAGCTTTTAGGAATATTGATACTAAAGGAGGCAAATCCTTATATGATGGTGATATTTTAGGTTGTGTTGTTGCTTCATTTGAGGACCACCTGTACTATAAACATGAGCTGTCAAAGAATGAGCTCAATGTTGTATACCATGCTTAAATTGAAAGACAAGTCAAAGTCTCGTCTGTGCACAAACGGCACAATAAAGTGCTCATGAAGGCACGAACTTAATGGGGGGCCAAATGCAAGCTGTGGGAGACTCGGATCCCATACTTCACCAATTTAGAGCTCAGATATCATGCAAAGCAATGATTTGCTTTAAAAGCTTAAGCTTTTAGAAAATGGACCCAATGATTTCATCTATGCTGAACACTTCAGATCCCCTTGCATTTACGGGGTTTCCCTCCTCTAAATAGACAGATCATGATTACCACAAACAAGGAGAAGAAAAATTCATATTGGTTTTGGATTTTATGTGAAGAAGGAGATAAAGGTGGAACAAGGGATGCTAGGTTTTG
The DNA here is from genome assembly GCA_033065855.1 of Escallonia rubra. Classification (NCBI taxonomy): domain Eukaryota; kingdom Viridiplantae; phylum Streptophyta; class Magnoliopsida; order Escalloniales; family Escalloniaceae; genus Escallonia; species Escallonia rubra. The sequence goes on along the minus strand of JAVXUO010000303.1, from coordinate 3,005 downwards.
TTTGAGCATGGCGAAAGGAGGGAGAGGCTCTTTAGAGTACCTTTTTTTTTTGGGTCCAGTGGATGTCACAGCCTGAATTGCTTGATTAACGTACAAGATTTAGATATTACGATTGAAGGAAGATCAGAAATGGCTATAGTGAAGATGATTAAGAAGACAAGAATACCCCTTAAGATTGCATGTGTCAACCACATGCTGACAGTTTACCAGCTCCATCCTAATGTTTTGGTGTTAAAATTTGATCGTTTGACCAATGCGAAGCAGCTTGTAGTTTGAGGCCTAATCACTGAAACAGGTAATGAATTAAGAACTATTTGTGTGATTAACCAAAATACCAATTTCCAAATGAAGTAACATTTTTGGGCTGTGCACCTCGTCCTGATGTGAGTGCTAGAGTTGTAAGCTCCATTTTCTTGTTTCCTGGAGCATCGGTATTTGGAATTAAGAGCAGAGGAGAAGGGTATGTAAGATGGTTGTCATTATACTTTCTATGGTACTGAGCTGGGAATGGGAAGGAAAATTTCCTTTCAAAGGATGCTTTTCCTCGCCCTTTGTATTGCCGCTTTTCAAGTACTTAGCATGATTTTAGCTGGCTATCATTTCATTCTGGTGATTCAAATGGTTTATATACTTCATCTTTGTTGCACCAGGTTAGGATTAGGATTGGCGCCCCCATTACTGGCTATGGCCAGGAAAGTAGGAATCGTGCTGCTCGCCAACAAATTCCCAAGAGGATATGGACTGACGAAAACGGCGTTGAGCATGTTGAGGTAAGTTCTGCTGAACTTCGCTGACATAGCTGTAATATTCTTTCTGAAGGTTTCCTCACTTGGAAAAGTCTGGCCAATTCAATATAGGTCAATTTTTACATTCGTGGGCCACATGGACATGGAAAAGTTTTCACTGAGATGTTCAGGGACGAGGACAAGCAATGGAAATTTACGTATCTATTTGTGGAGATCAGATCACCTCCTGGAGTCGATCCAATCCTGGTGGAGTCTTATGTCCCAGCCTGAATACCTTGAATAGTTAAAGCTTGGTTTTTTTTCTTTTGCATCAACCCATGATTGGGACTTGTTGACAGTGGTTCAAGTATGACTCTTGGAATCCAATTTTTGATTTTTGAGCCTTGGGATTCAACCGGCAGTTTGCAGTGTAGGACAATAGTTCAGCTCAACGACATTTCCACATGGACATGGAAAAGTTTTCACTGATAGGCTTTCAAAGTCTTAATTCAATTTTTTAAGATTTTTGATTTTTTTTTAAGAAAACAAATATTAGCTGTTAGAAGCGGATATAGAATTATGGTTTTAATCTTTCATAAAATAACTGTGCATTTTCAAATCTTATTCATATGCCTTAGTGATACATAAAAGATTGTGCATAAAATAATTGCAATTCATGCCCTTAGTGATACAACCATCACTACCAACCCACCTCCACTGCCCACGATTACTCTCCACTTTCCACAGACAGTAATCTTTACCACCGCAACCATCGATACCTGTTATCCCACTAATTTCATGCCCATTACCCATCTATCACCCAACCTACGATCTCCACCAACTAAGACGATGGTGATACTTCCAACGACCGCAACTACGACGGTGGTAGATCCATTTATTCTGGCAGATCCAACTGTGGCAGCAGCAACCCACCCACCCACCTCCACTATTTTGGGAGTTAGCTGAACCCTCCATCTCTTTTCTTTCTCTCTCACACAGAGTGCACACACTCAATTCTTTTGTGATGGTGGCCGACTGGTCTCCATTTTCAAACCATTGGGTGGTGGCTAAAGTTAAGGGTGATGGTCTAGTGGTGGAGGGCGGACAAGGTGTTATGTGTGTGTCTCTCTCTCTCTCTCTGTGGGTAAAATGATGAGTAGGGGCTGGTAAAGACGGGGGTAGGGTAATGTAGTGGTTGCAGGGTCGTTAGACGGGGGGCGCTGGGTAGGTGGGGGGTAGCGGCCATGGTATGCAAGCGCGCTCGTGTGTTTGTGGGTGGGTGGGTATGTTGTGTGTATAAGTTGTATATCCAGTTTTGAGCAATTTTGGCAATCAATTTTATAATTTTCACTTTGAGTGCTACATCGATTGTGTGTGTGTGTGTTTTTTGGGGGGGGGTGGTCTTTGCTTATGCGGGTGGATGATGGAGATGGGGTTGTGCAATGGGTAAGACGGAGGTGCATGAGGTAGGTCGGTGGGTGGTGATCGCCTGTGTACGAGTGTTATATGGGGTGTGTGTGAGTGAAGGGGGTGGGGGTGTGCGTTGGTGGGTGTGGGTGTGGGTGAGTGTGTTTCCTTGTTAATGCGGCTGGATGATGGAGGCGGGGTTGTACGGTGGGTAAGTCGGGGGTGCTGGGGTGGGTGAGTGGTTAACAACCTGTTGTACGTGTGTGTGGGTGTTTTACATGGGGTGGGAAGGGGGCGGAGGGCATGATGTTTGTGTGTGTCTTTGTTTGTGCACGTGAATGATGGAGGTAGGTTTGTGCCGTGGTTGAATATTGTTATGGGTTACAAAGAATCCATGGATTTACCAATACATGTGCAAACAAAGAACTTGGTATCATGATTGATTTTTTATAATTGATCTTTCGCAACAGGATTAAGTTCATGTACAATCAAAGAGATCCTAGTCTTAAATACATTTATGTGACATTTGAATCCCTTTTTACAGTCTACGGTCTTAAAATACTAACTATTTCTAGGTTTTTATACTTTGGCTGCTTTTGTTTATAAGTTTGTTTACTTTGACCATTCTTGCTTATAGGTTTATATATTTGACTAGCTGAGTTTTGTATTTACTTTGCTTATAGGTTTGTATACTTTGACTATATCTGTTTATGGTTGTTTTGAAATTTAAGTCGGTGAAATGATAGTACGGATGATAATGCGTCCGTGCATAGCATGGAGCTTTAGCTAGTAGACGTTAATCGAATGGATTTGCACTAGAGGTAATCGAAATCTCCTGAGACATGTTTAGTAAAACGGTTGATGACAAAATTA
>JAVXUO010001225.1:0-55772 GCA_033065855.1 Escallonia rubra | reverse complement strand
ATGTTTAAATCTTAACAAAATCTAGAAGATATTATTTTGCATTTGACCTAGAAGAGGCTTTAGTTGGTGATCCTCCAATAGCCTGCCGCAAGCTTAGGGTATCACGGACGTTGAGCTTGGACCGGAGACGTTGAAATCGCTGCGTTGACAAGGGCTTGGTAAAGATTTCTACAGGTTGATCAACACGGGAAATGAACCGAACATCAAGAGCTCGTTGAGCGACGCGTTCTTGTGCAAAATGATAGTCTATCTTGCTGTGTTTGGTGCGACCATGAAAAACCGGATTGGACATGAGATAAACGCATCCAATGTTGTCAAATCAAAGAGCGGGCGGCTGAGATAGAAGGAAACGAATTTCTAGTAACATAGATTGTAACCGGTCCACCTCAGAAGTGACTGTGGCGAGGACTTTGTACTCAGCCTCAATGCTTAAACGTGCAAGAGTAGGTCGTTTTTTTTGAGCTCCAAGAAATAAAACTGGTTGAGCAATGATCATCAGGGCATACAACCCAATCGGCATCAGAGAATGCAGAGAGAGACAAACTTGACGACTTGGTCAACAATAAACCATAGTTGAGGGTGTCTTTAAGATAGCGCAGAATCCACTCAACTGCCACCCAATGGCCAGATGTTAGGGATTGCATGAATTGAGCAACTTTATCGACTTAGAATGAAAGATCCAGATGTGTGAATGATAAGTACTGGAGGGCACCAACAATGCTTCTGTGCTCCGAGGAAGAAAGATGAGGATCTCTCTGATAGCGAGAGAGCTATGTAGATGGGAACATGGGGTTGTGTACAGGTTTGGAATCAGAAAGATTAGTGCGTTGGAACAAATTAGTGATATGTTTCCGTTGCAGTGGGAGAAGACCGTTGCTTGAATGAATAACTTCAATGCGCAGAAAAAATGTGGAGCCTATGTCGTTGACAGACAATTTGCAAGTTAAATCACCAAGAAGTTTATTGATCGCAGTACATGAGTAACCCGTTACAATGATGTCATTGACATAAATTAAATGCAGAGAAAAATATGTTGTCCTCGGCTGTGTTACATGGACTCGGCACTTTGAGTCAAAATATCGTGTCCACACGACACGTCACGACACGGATCCGGGTACGGGATCCGTACCGGACACGCCACGTCGCCGATTGGAGAGGATCTTTGGAAATCTGTCGCCATGGATATGGAAGACGAAGGTCTTACGAGGAAGAAGGCGCAGAGTCCTGGGTAGGAGAGAAAAAGAAACAATGGGAAGAAGATGAAGAGTCCAGATCTGGTAGGTAGGGGGGGGAGAGAGAGAGAGGGCATACCTCAAGGCAAGAGAGAGACAAAAGAGAAAAGAGAAGAAGATATGGCCATCGACCTCCGAGAAAGAAGAGGAAGAAGAAGAAGAAGAAGAGAGAGAGTACCTTCTGCTTGGTCAAGTGGGTCTTCTCTGCTTTTTGGGTCTTCTGTCTACTTTTTGACAGCCTTTCTTTTGCTTTTTTTCCTTTTCTTTTTTTTCCCCAACTTTTTGGCATTGATTTATAAAAAAGGAACAAAAAATATTTAAATCGAAATAAAATGTATATTGTCCAACCAAAAATGAAAGAATCTATTTATTTTGGGCAGTAATTATGTATAATTGATATAAAATTTATATATACCCGTAAAAAAAATATTTAACACTCAATCTCATTAAAAGTATTTTATGTATATTAAAATTTCTAGCCATATCGCCGTACCCGTGTCCAACTTTTGGACGATGTCCACGTATCCTAAAATTTCAAAAGTAGGCGAGTCCGACACTCGGACACATACCTGATCCGGACACCGACACTGAGTCCATGTAACATAGGTTCTCGGAAGATAAAAAGAGGTGTCGGATTTACAAGCAGTGAAACCTAGCTGAATCAGACAATGTAACAGGTGGGCATACTAGACGCATGGAGCCTGTTTGAGGCCATAAATAACTTTACGTAACTTGCAAACATGAGAAGGGAATTGGGGATGATGAAAGCTAGGTAGTTGAAGCATGAAGACATATTCATCTAAGTAGCCATGGAGGAAGGCATTATTAACATCAATCTGACGTAGTGGCCATCCCTGAGACTCAACTAGAGGGAGAATAACAAATCAGTTGTGGGTTTGATGACAGGGTTGAAAGTCGATGTAGTCAATGTCTTCTTGTTCTTTATAGCCTTTGGCAACTAGGCGAGCCTCACTGTTGCATTTTATTCAACATAGCCATTTACACCCTACAGTGTTGGCATGAGATGGAGCCGGAACCTATGTCCACGTGCCATTGCGCATGAGTGCATTGTACTCATCATGGATAGCATTACGCAAATGGACATACTTGGAGGCTTGGGAGTAACATGTGGGTTCAAGTTCGTAGACAAATGTAGACAAAGGATATTTTAATACTGTTTAAATTTTGGGTTTGTGAATCCCAGGTTTGGAACGTGTAATCATGGGGTGTGTAGGAGGATTAGGGACATTTTGAGAAGAAGATAATGGAGAAGAAGGTGGTGGGTCAGAGTTAGAAAGAGGGTGATTAGAAGTGTGCTTGGGTTGGATAACAGAATTTTGAGGAGAGTTGGTTGAGGGTGACACGTGGGGAGGGGAGGGGAGAGAGAGAGAGAGTTTGAATGAAAGTTGTTGGAGATGGAGTTTGTTGGGATTTGAACTATGGAAGAAGATGTGAGAGAGGGAGAGCTACCGGCCTGAAAGGGAGGGTGAAGGAGTGGGTTCCACGGATTAGGGGGATTTGCAAGGAGATGTTGTCACATGGGTAGGGTCCATGGATGAGGATAAGGTAGACTTTGAAAGGTGGATGGGAAGAGTGAGGAAGAAGGATGATGGGATGGGACACGTGGCGCATGGAGGGAGAGATAGGGGAGGAATTTTTAGAATTGTGTTGGGATGGGGTAGATGGGGAATCTGATGGGATTGGGAAATTTGAAAAATGAGTGGGGGAAGAGGAGGGAGACACGTGATAGGTGGAGGAAGAGAGAGGAGTTATTTAAGGAATTGTGTTGGGATTTTGTGGGGAGGGAATCTTTTGAGATTGGGAGGTTTGAAATTAAATGGGGAGAAGACGGAGGAGGGGAAACCGGCATGGAGAAAGGGGAGAAGGGTGGGGGGATGGTGTCATAGGTGGGGCCCCCACAAAAGTGGAGGAAATTGGGGGAGAAATGGCATGCATGGGGGGGGGGGGGAGAGAGGAGAGAAAAGGAAGTGGATGGAGAATTTAGGGAACCAGGAGCTGATAGAAGGGCTGGAAAATTATTTTCTACTGAAGAAACATGGGGTGTAGTATATACACGACCCTTAACAGTGTCCATGCACTTGTAGCCTTTATGAATGAGGTTGTATCGAAGAAACAAACAAGCTTTTGATCGATATTCTAACTTGCAGGAGTTATAAGGTCGAAGATAGGGGTACCATAAGGACCCAAAAACTTTGAGGTGTTAAAAGTCTGGAGGGGTAAGAAATAATTTTTCCAGAGGGCACAAATTCTTTAGTAGGGGAGAGGTAGTCAATTAATGAGAAATGCAGCAGTGCTGAAAGCATCATCCCAAAAAACGTGAAGGGAGATGTGCATGGGCAAGAAGTGAGAAGCCAGTTTCAACAATATGCTTGTGTTTGCGTTCAGCCACACAATTTTGCTCATGGGTGTGAGGACACGGCAATTTGTGAAATATGCCATTTTGCTTGCAGAAACTTTGAATACGACGATATTCAACACCCCAATCAGTTTGGAGAGTACGAACTCTATGGCCTGTCAAATTTTCCACTTGCTTTTAAATTGAATAGAAACATGTAGGACATCAGGTTTGAGTTTGAGGGGGAATATCCAGACATAACGACTAAAGTCGTCAGTAAAATGAGCAGGACCCCATAGGTCACTATATGTCATTTCCAAAGGAGACGATGACATTACATGAGAAGATTGAAACTGAAAACAATGACTTTTGTCAAAATGGCAAGCTTCACAACTAAGACTATTATGTTGGCCAATTGAACTTAAAAACCTAGACATGACTTGAGAGACAACCCTAGGAGATGGATGGCCCAGCCGGTTGTGCCAAAGTTTGAGAGTCGTAGGAATACCACCCAAAGCAGCAGGGAGGCAACGACAGCAGAAGTGAGGATGGAGATGACAAAAGCTGATAGAGACCACTTTTAAGTTGGCTATAAAGGAGGACCATCCCTAAAATGCGATCCTTGACAAGAACAAAATGAGGAAGAAATTCAGAGAAAATATTATTATCGGTAGCAAATTGACGAAGAGACAAAAGGTTTTTTGAAATAGACCGAACATAAAGCATGTTATTCAATCCAAAATTTGTAGTGGAAGGATTTAACATGGAATTGCCAACATGATGTATTTCCAGACATGTACCATCACGCACATGCACTTGATAAGGGCCATGATAGTTAGTGCACTTAGACAAGTTGTTGATATCATGAGTGATTTGGTGCGTGCCAGAGTCCGGGTACTATGCAGAGTCAAAAGTGGAAGGGAGATGCAAACAGCCAAATATGCAGCAGTGGGCGATCGGAGAGGGATTGCAGGGTGCACGATGAGGACAGTAGGGGCGAATATCCCCGGGGTTGACTGCAATGATGGCACACAGTGGTAGTTGTCGATTTGCGAGGGGGATGACAGGGGCTGGTAGGCAGTGGAGGTAAAGGGGGTTTCAATGAGCGACCACCTTCACGCCACTGATTTTTTTGTGCTGGGAATGACCCCCGAGGGTTCGAGGAATGGAAATGGCCATGGTGTTTCAGAGGGGAGGTATTTGTGACAGCATGAGCCTGCAGAAAGAGACTTTTGCGAAGCTGCTGACTATCAGATGAGATTTATGAGTAAGAAGCATTGAGTATAGGGAGTCCAGGGAGATGGCCTCCGATCAAGCGATAATGGAGGTCATAAAGGATTGATAATCGGAGCCAAGGCCCACTAGCAAAGCATTGATAAGGTCATCGTCAGAATGGGGGTTGACTAATAGCAAAGAGTGTATCACGAATACGCTTCTTTCTGAAAATTCTCATGCATAGACATATCTCCTTTATTCAACTGGTGGAGGTCAGAGCGAAGATAAAAAATCATTGCTTTGGATTGTGACGTAAACATGCTATCAAGTGACAACTACACATCAGATGAGGTGTGGACACCAAGTACTTAAGCCAAGATTGGCTCCGTAAGGGAGGACAAAAGCCAACTTAATAAAATTTGGTCCTGTTTATGCGATATAACATTGCAGGATTCAGTTCTTGAGAGGCTTCTGAGGACATAGATGGATGCACAACAGCAGGTTCAGAGGTGGGAGGAGGACTTGCATTTTCAGTGAGTGGAAGAAATTCTGGTGGTGGGGCAGCGGAGCCATCAACAAAGCTTAAGAAATCGTAGCCTCATAAAAGGGGAAAATTTGGCGCTTCCCTAGGAGATAATTGTCATTGTTGAGTTTCATTGAAATGAGGTGTTTGAATGTGATTAGTGGGAAAAAGAGGAGGAGAGATTGATGACGGGTTGGAGGTGGTGGGGCAGCAAAGCCATCAACAAAGCTTAAGAAATCATAACCTCTTAAAAGGGGAAAAATTGGCGCTTCCCTAGGAGATAATTGTCAGTGTTGAGTTTCATTGAAATGAGGTGTTTGAATGTGATTAGTGGGAAAAAGAGGAGGAGAGATTGATGACGGGTTGGAGGTGGCGGCCATGGTGGACGAAAATGGAGAGAAGAGTAGAGGAGAAAAAAAATTTAGGCTCTTGATATCATGTTAGAAGAAATAATATGAGAGTAAAATTGTTTTTCATTGCTTTCTTGATATTCTGCTCTTTCTTTTATATACAGAGAGTTTACATTTTGAAATAAGCTTTACAAGATAAAATAATTTACATGTGCTTAATTTTTAAATCTTAGCAAATTTTAGAAGATATTATTTTGAATTTCAACATGAAGAGGCTTTAGTTGGTTCTGCTCCAATAGTTCTCTTCCTTCATTTTTCTCTTTGACCAAAGTAGAAAGAGTTATTTCTTGCTTACGGGAATCTGAATTTTCGAGGCCCTATAGTTAAATGTTCAAGTTTTATGGTTTTGTATTACATTTAATAAGTTTCTTTCAGTAAATACCTTAGTAGCAGGAAACTCCTATTATGGTGACGCTTCTCTCTCGAAAACTCGCTTTTGCGATCCCAAGTTAGGAACTCAATGGGATCTCGTCCCAAGCTAATATGGGAACTCGATCCCGTCAGCTAGACATAGATGCATGGAACAAGTGGAGAGAGTACCTGACCTTAAAGCCTCTTTGTCTGTTGTTGCTGGATACCCTCCTCGAGAGAACAGAGCTTGTGAACAGTGCTCTCTCTCTCTCTCTCTCTCTCTCTCTCTCTCTCTCTCGCGTAAACTATACTAAACAAACGGTAATACTCTTTACGCATTTATTTATTAAAGCCGCTCCCAACCTTAGATTCTTCCAGGTGCTTACGCTCCCCCGCCCCTGTTCCCGCCCCCGCCGCCGCTTTGTGCAACTAAGGTGAATACTATAAGTAGAGCTACAAGCAATTCAAAACAAGTATGGCTTAGCGTGTCCTCGTGTGTGAGGGATGGAGGGAGCCTCTGTGAATATTATTACATACTTCTAAATTGTGTCTGTACGAAAAAATTTGATATACTTTAAATTGGTGAATGATAGTTTTGGCAGGTACCTCTGGGCTCTTTAGAACGCATCAAGTAAGACAAGGTGTATTGGGCTTTCAGCCAGCATTTCAACTTGGTGAGATCAATAGAGCAACCACCGCCAGTCATTGCTTTGCCAGATCTCTTGCATCAAAAGCAGAAAAGGCATCGGAGGTTTGAATTTGAATTGCAGTTTTTTAACTTATCAAATAAATTATACATGATGTCATTGTAAGAGCTGGATATCTGCATTGGTATCTGCTTTTGCACTCTGCCTGGGCAGAAATTAAATAGTTAATCTTTTAAACGTCTGTCTTCACCTGAAACAAGTTGTCTTAGCCTCACTTTCCCCCCTTTCTTCGGTTTTTGATGACATTTACTTCATCACGTCTCTCAAGTTGCTGAAAGTTCCTGCCCTTTTCTAAATCATCATACCAAGAGTATGGTAAACAAAATCCATCTTGAGTGGAGGTTTTATGAAATCAAGAATTGTATTTTACATGAATGCAGCCATATAAGATGAATGCATGTGATTAAGTGGCAGGTAATCAGATCCTCAATAATAGCCATATGCTTGTGTGCCTGTATATGACTTGGTAGCAGCCGTTCAAATTTTTTGTTGCCTATATAGCACTGAACATGTTTCACCATTCATGATTCCTACCAATTAAAATGGTTTAGTTGCGAACTTATGATATGTCAGTAATATAATAATCTAGATCTTCACTGTCCTGCCCAGTGTAGGATGTAACTAGCAACAGCTTCTTGAGAATGCCTCATGATTGAGACCCAACATCATGATTGGACAAGCTCTTATACTTGCTAAACGTTAATGCATTGAAAAAGTTAAGGCATGCATATTATCATTCAGGATGCAACGAAAAAAGCATCCACTTTTAAGACCTTACAATATATCTTTATATGCCTTTTAGAGTGTGTTTTGGGGAATTCATGTTGACAGGGGATATGAAATTTATTTGCATTAAATTTTTTATTTGGATTGTACAAAAGAGGATTTGCAAATTTCTTTGTGTGTTGTGGGGGGTGATGGGGGGTTTGGGTGGGGGAGGGGAGGGGAAGAGAGAAATGGAATTTGGAAAGGGAATTTGAGGGTCCCAAACCCCCAGTTGACATAACTAGTCTAGACTAGTTTTTTGTCAAATCCTAAGTTAAACTACATGATGTTAATCATTAGAATAAACTGTCACATCTAATGTTAAAAGTCACGTGCACACACACATTAACACACGCACACACAATGTCTGTAACTGTTCTATCTTAGTAATAGCTGTGAAGATATAAACAAAGGCCCAATCTTTTACAAACACTAGATTTTGAAAGTCGCTGATTTGAAAATGAAGGGATCTTGAAATCGAGGTTACTTTGATGAAATTCTTCATCCAAGCACACCCAATATAAAAGATTACCAGAAGGATTATTTTGGGAATCACACGATTATCGGTCTTCTTCCATGATTAAAGGCCTCTTCCAATTGCCATGACTTATTCTGATTTTGCATGACTCATGCGTTGATGACATTTCACTGTTGCTTGAAAAAGTATGTTTTTATCTTAGTGGTAATATACCGGATTGCTATGGTAAATACAGCTCTTACATTAGATTGTGCTTCTTCTATTCTGCCCTTCCTTTTAGCAGGATAAAAAGGACATATCTAAGGTTGAGGATCCCTTTGATGCTCCGACATATAATATCCCAGAGAAGCCGGTGACATTTACAGAGGGAGCTTCCTACTCTTTGATCATTCTCGCAGGGCTTGGAGTTGCTCTTGCTGCTGGATATGCTGTTTTCAAGGAACTTATATTTCAACCAAAAGAGTAATAGTGCACAGTCTGTTCTACAAGATTGATTTATGGTTAAAAGTAAGAACCTAGGAAGTGAAAGCTCGCATATCTTTCTGTATTGATTTTAATTCTTGTGTATACAGGTACAAGATTTATGGAAAGGCTCTTGATAAGGTTCAGAATGACAGTCGGGTACACCTTAAACCTTCATTATAAAGTTCCATTTGGAATCAAGATGCATAACCGCAAACCATATGATGAATATTGATATTTATGAGCTTTTAGGAATATTGATACTAAAGGAGGCAAATCCTTATATGATGGTGATATTTTAGGTTGTGTTGTTGCTTCATTTGAGGACCACCTGTACTATAAACATGAGCTGTCAAAGAATGAGCTCAATGTTGTATACCATGCTTAAATTGAAAGACAAGTCAAAGTCTCGTCTGTGCACAAACGGCACAATAAAGTGCTCATGAAGGCACAAACTTAATGGGGGGCCAAATGCAAGCTGTGGGAGACTCGGATCCCATACTTCACCAATTTAGAGCTCAGATATCATGCCAAGCAATGATTTGCTTTAAAAGCTTAAGCTGTTAGAAAATGGACCCAATGATTTCATCTATGCTGAACACTTCAGATCCCCTTGCATTTACGGGGTTTCCCTCCTCTAAATAGACAGATCATGGTTACCACAAACAAGGAGAAGAAAAATTCATATTGGTTTTGGATTTTATGTGAAGAAGGAGATAAAGGTGGAACAAGGGATGCTAGGTTTTGTTTGAGCATGGCGAAAGGAGGGAGAGGCTCTTCAGAGTACCTTTTTTTTTGGGTCCAGTGGATGTCACAGCCCGAATTGCTTGATTAACGTACAAGATTTAGATATTACGATTGAAGGAAGATCAGAAATGGCTATAGTGAAGATGATTAAGAAGACAAGAATACCCCTTAAGATTGCATGTGTCAACCACATGCTGACAGTTTACCAGCTCCATCCTAATGTTTTGGTGTTAAAATTTGATCGTTTGACCAATGCGAAGCAGCTTGTAGTTTGAGGCATAATCACTGAAACAGGTAATGAATTAAGAACTATTTGTGTGATTAACCAAAATACCAATTTCCAAATGAAGTAACATTTTTGGGCTGTGCACCTCGTCCTGATGTGAGTGCTAGAGTTGTAAGCTCCATTTTCTTGTTTCCTGGAGCATCGGTATTTGGAATTAAGAGCAGAGGAGAAGGGTATGTAAGATGGTTGTCATTATACTTTCTATGGTACTGAGCTGGGAATGGGAAGGAAAATTTCCTTTCAAAGGATGCTTTTCCTCGCCCTTTGTATTGCCGCTTTTCAAGTACTTAGCATGATTTTAGCTGGCTATCATTTCATTCTGGTGATTCAAATGGTTTATATACTTCATCTTTGTTGCACCAGGTTAGGATTAGGATTGGCGCCCCCATTACTGGCTATGGCCAGGAAAGTAGGAATCGTGCTGCTCGCCAACAAATTCCCAAGAGGATATGGACTGACGAAAACGGCGTTGAGCATGTTGAGGTAAGTTCTGCTGAACTTCGCTGACATAGCTGTAATATTCTTTCTGAAGGTTTCCTCACTTGGAAAAGTCTGGCCAATTCAATATAGGTCAATTTTTATATTCGTGGGCCACATGGACATGGAAAAGTTTTCACTGAGATGTTCAGGGACGAGGACAAGCAATGGAAATTTACGTATCTATTTGTGGAGATCAGATCACCTCCTGGAGTGGATCCAATCCTGCTGGAGTCTTATGTCCCAGCCTGAATACCTTGAATAGCTAAAGCTTGGTTTTTTTTCTTTTCATCAACCCGTGATTGGGACTTGTTGACAGCGGTTCAAGTATGACTCTTGGAATCCAATTTTTTATTTTTGAGCCTTGGGATTCATGGTGACAACCGGCAGTTTGCAGTGTAGGACTAGTTCAGCTCAACGACATTTCTGCTGTCCTGTGATTTCTTCCATTGGTTGGGCGTCGATCCGCACAATTTGGGGATTGATTTGTAATTTTCATGCTCAATAGATTAATTTTATACTGCGTCCTTCAGGAAGAGACATATATAAACTTAAAACATCACCAGTAGGAGGTTTCATGAAAGGCAAATGAGATGCGTATCTCTTTATCTGAATAAGGATGCCTAATTAGGTACGAGCAAATCTCTCCCAAATAATCCGCTCAACATAAGAACCTGAGTGCTTTTCATTGCAACCTAGCATATCTCGCAAATCTATACTATAAACATTTGGATTCATTAATAGTTAATAGGCTTTCGAAGTCTTAATTCAATTTTTTAAGATTTTTGATTTTTTTTTTAAGAAAATAAATATTAGCTGTTAGAAGCGGATATAGAATTATGTATTCATCTTTCATAAAATAATTGTGCATTTTCAAATCTTATTCATATGCCCTTAGTGATACAACAAGACGAGAGAAATTGCAAGCACCCAGGTCCATTGCCCACAATTACTCTCCACTTTCCACATACAGTAATCTTTACCACCGCCACCATCGATACATGTTACCCCACTAATTTCATGCCCATTACCCATCTATCACCCAACCTACGATCTCCACCAACTAAGAATGGCAATGGTGATACTTCCAACGACCGCAACTACGATGGTGGTAGATCCATTTATTCTGACATATCCAACTGCGGCAGCAGCAACCCACTCACCTCCACCATTTTGGGAGTTAGCTGAACCCTCATCTCTTTTCTTTCCCTCTCGCACAGAGTGCACGCACTCAATTCTTTTGTGATGGTGGCCGACTGGTCTCCATTTTCAAACCATTGGGTGGTGGCTAAAGTTAATGGTGATGGTCTAGTGGTGGAGGGCGGACGAGGTGTTATGTGTGTGTGTGTCTCTCTCTGTGTGGGTAAAATGATGAGTAGCGGCTGGTAAAGACGGGGGTAGGGTTATGTAGTGGTTGCAGGGTCGTTAGACGGGGGGCGCTGGGTAGGTGGGGGGTAGCTGCCATGGTATGCAATTCTACTTGTGTGTTTGTGCGCGCTCGTGTGTTTGTGGGTGGGTGGGTATGTTGTGTGTATAAGTTGTATATCCAGTTTTGAGCAATTTTGGCAATCAATTTTATAATTTTCACTTTGAGTGCTACATCGATTGTGTGTGTGTGTGTGTGTTTTGGGGGGGGGGGGGGGGGGGGGTGGTCTTTGCTTATGCGGGTGGATGATGGAGATGGGGTTGTGCAATGGGTAAGACAGAGGTGCATGAGGTAGGTCGGTGGGTGGTGATCGCCTGTGTACGAGTGTTATATGGGGTGTGTGTGAGTGAAGGGGGGTGGGGGTGTGCGTTGGTGGGTGTGGGTGAGTGTGTTTCCTTGTTAATGCAGCTGGATGATGGAGGCGGGGTTGTACGATGGGTAAGTCGGGGGTGCTGGGGTGAGTGAGTGGTTAACAACCTGTTGTACGTGTGTGTGGGTGTTTACATGGGGTGGGAAGGGGGCGGAGGGCAAGATGTTTGTGTCTGTGTCTTTGTTTGTGCACGTGTGATGGAGGTGGGTTTGTACCGTGGTTGAAGGGTGGTCAGACTGAGCTACTGGGGTGGATCGTTGGTGGTGGCGACTGTGGTGTGTGTTTGTGGGTAGGTGGGTGGTGGGTGTGGGTGTGTGATATTCCTATGCTTGCATTTGAATTTGTATTTGTGGGGGTGTGGGTGTATACGTTGGTGAGAGTTTGTGGGTGTGCGTAATATTTCTATGCTTGCGTTTGGATGTGTGTTTATGAGTGTGCGAGTGTCGTGAGGGTTTGTGGGTGGGTGTAAGTGTCTATGGTGGGTGGATGGGGACGGGCGTTGTGTGGTGGTGGAAAGGTGACAAGAACCAAGGGGCTGGATACTCTGCTTATTTTATGGTCGCAACAGCTTCTTTATATCGTGGCTTGCCTTCATTTTATTGTTGATATCTTTTTTTGGCAAATATAAGTCGATGAACAAAACATAATAGAATATAATAAGTTCGAACTTAGACTTATTTTGGATGGTCAGCACTTTTGTTTGAAATATATGTAACTTTAAAAGTTAACCAAATAATTTTTCTTTATCTACTTATTTACTTTTATGTCAATTTTTGCTTTTGTTTATTTGATGAATGCAATATAACATTTTTGTTTAATCATATTGTCACGTTTATCATATATACTTTAGGATACAAATTTGAAATTATTCCCAAATAATGAGAACAAATATCGATACGAAGTTTTTGGTGGCATAGTCTCATTGACTTAAAGACATTCAAACTACGTTAAACAAGAATATTGTTATGGGTTACAAAGAATCCATGGATTTACCAATACATGTGCAAACAAAGAACTTGGTATCATGATTGATTTTTTATAATTGATCTTTCGCAACAGGATTAAGTTCATGTACAATCAAAGAGATCCTAGTTTTAAATACATTTATGTGACATTTGAATCCCTTTTTACAGTCTACGGTCTTAAAATACTAACTATTTCTAGGTTTTTATACTTTGGCTGCTTTTGTTTATAAGTTTGTTTACTTTGACCATTCTTGCTTATAGGTTTATATATTTTGACTAGCTGAGTTTTGTATTTACTTTGCTTATAGGTTTGTATACTTTGACTATATTTGTTTATGGTTGTTTTGAAATTTAAGTTGGTGAAATGACAGTACTGATGATAATGCATCCGTGCATAGCATGGAGCTTTAGCGAGTAGACGTTGACTGAATGGATTTGCACTAGAGGTAATCAAAATCTCCTACAACATGTTTAGTAAAACAGTTGATGACAAAATTGTTCCATGTAATTTATACGTTTTGCAGGTTTTTTTCCCTCTATTTGTAACTTCTACAGCAGTGTACCCTGTTGTTCATACTTTGCAAAAATCTCCAAAAGCTAACACCTATCCATTTTCGTGCTTTAAATGCGGTGTGCAGCAGATCCGGATCGCCTGCTGTAGCTAGGGTTACAACAGGCATGCTGTAGCGCTAGTTACAGCCGTCCGATCATATTAGGTGAAAGGGAATGGCTCAGATGAAGCCACGTCACCTGCTATTTACTCTCCCCGTAAACACTCTGTCGATGGTTCTTCTCTCTCCAAGCCACTCTCTCTCCAATTTCATCTACCCGCTGCGACGACTTCTCCACCCCTCCACCTTCCGGCGACGACACGGCGACGGCACATCCGTGGTCCACCTCCTCCACCTTCCGGCGATGCGATCTACAATCCCTCTCTCTTCTCCGAAAATCGAAGCGGCCAGCGTTGCCATGGAAGAACCATCATTGACCGGCGACAAAATAGCCGGATGGCGGATCTTCAGAACCCTAAATCACCGTCGCCAACACCTACACCTTATGTCGGCGACATAGTGGAGTCATTTTCCTTGTACACCGTTCACCGGCGACGACACCACGTGCACTCCCTTTCTCTCCTCCAAAAATCGATCACACGGGGTACTTGATGCAATTCTTCGGCGCTTGAGGAAATCATAAGTCAATGCTAAATCTGGAATCTGTTGAACTGAGGTGTAAATGGATAGCCTTGGATAACTCTTTCGGCTGATTCGAATGCAACTGCATTTCCGAGCAATTGGGCCAGTTCCATTCTTCAATTTATCTCCCCTCGAGCAGAAACTGATACAAGAGGGGAATCCATGTATCGAAAAATTGAAAACTTGAAAATGAACAACGCATTACGAAACTCGAACTTGACATATATAAGAAGAAGAGGAAAGAAGTAACTTCCTTGAAACTTTGAGAAAAGGTACTTCGTGAAGGTCCCTTTTTCTCGACTTTAAATGTTGGTCGGTGTGTTGGATTAGGTTTGTTTCATTTCTTAGTCGTCGCAATATCAACAAATTCTAGATTGATGGTCGGTTTTCCACTTGACATTTTAGCACCCGGTTAAGTTCCATCAATCATTGAAATGAAAATTCCCTAGCACTTGCATACTACCTTATGGAAGGTACAGTATCTCAAAAATCAGATACATAGGTCAGTATGTTATCTGAATGCACAATATCGATATTAATAGATGTTATCTGAATGCACAATACCCGTTTGTGTTAGTGCGGTAGTCCCTCAAGAACTGTTGGATCTATGAACTCTAGATGGCGCTAGGCAGTCCCAAAGCTGTCCCGCTCCTGCCATTGATGCTTCACAACAGAGAAAAGAGCAGGACGGATAGGAGGATACAAGAAGAAGAAGAACAGGGAGGAAAAGCAACGAGATTCGACAGCAACAAGAATCTTACATTGGTGTTGTTTCATCGATCAAACTTTACGATGACAAACTAGAATTTTTTGACTACCCAGATACCTGATCAATCAAACTAGATAGGCTATGATCAGAAGTATACGAAGTATGAAATACCAGAGAAGCTTATTGCACTTGCAGCTTGATCTCATAGGACCAATGGAGGAGCGTAAATGAAGTATTGGATAGACCAACTAGCTAAATCCATGACATTTGCCAGAAAATCTGCCGATATGGATCAGAATGTTGGTCGATACGTGAAATGGAAAGCAGAAAAGCCATGAACAGTCACTGATTGGGATATCACGTGATACGAAATACTAATTGCTCTACGAGATACGGGATTTTGGGATGTCAGATATCTTCATCCGGTCCTCTCCTCTTTCCTCCTGGTACCTCTGCTGAAGAAGAGGACAACCGTGTATCCGTAATTTATTCAGTGGTGTCATCTGGAGGAGGGGTTGTGGCAACATCTTTAGCTTATCGCAGTGTGAAAGCTTCAAATACCGGAGACATGGCATAATCTCGATGGCAGCCTCTCCTGCTGCTCCCCCTGTAACAGTGACGTCCCACTCCTCCCAATTTCTCATGTAGGACACTGTCAGTTTCTTCAACTTTGGGAACACAGAAATCGCAGATGATTGTACCCCGCCCCTGCCATCCGTACTTGTTATGCCACCATCTTTGTTACCAATGTCTATACCCAAAAATTCACCAGTCACGCATTTTAAATCCTGCATATGCTCTATATAGTGTCCTGAGGGATGGAAGTTTCCCCAAAGGAGGCAAACTGGTACACTATGCCATGCATCTTAAATCTAACTATGTTATCAGTATCCTCGTCTTTCTCCACTTCTTGGAAGAAAGACGGCAACACCAAGATCTCCACGTACTTTCGACCTGTTACTTCCATCTCGGGACTTGCTCCTCAGTTGAGATAGCCGTGCGCCATCCATAATTTAACCAAATTGTCCACCTCTATCGTGTAATCATGTGGAAAGTTGGCACAGTAGAAGAAGCACCTCTTCAAATCCGGGGGCAAATTGTTGTAGCTCAACATGATGTTAGAATTTCATATATTGATGAAAAATCATAAAACAAGATATGGATACAGGGAGAGAGGGGAAGACACTCTTAATGGCCACATGTGGCCATTCTTAGTGGCTTAACTCAATACCATACATGACAACCTATTTATAATTACCTTGGACACTTTAATAGTACAACTTTTCCAATTCAAACTCTCTTTACCAAGACTTTTTCTAGATAATCTAAAAATTAAAAAGGAGGTAAAAGACCTCTTGCAGCTTCTTCCCATTCCCATATATCATCCAAAACATCCTGCCAATCTTGTGCCGTATTTTTGAATCGCATCAGCCTTCCTACGGTCTTTGCAGCAATAGGGGAGCCCTTGCACCTGTCTGCTATTTTCCTCCCAATATCTTTAAGTTGTTCATACTCCTCCTTGCTTCTTCCGGAGAACGCAATCCGACTGAAAAGAGACCAACAATCCTGGCGAGATAACTGTCCCAGCTGGATCGTGTGCGCGCTACTCATCATCTTTGCAATCATCTCATTCCGTGCAGTCACCAGAATCTTACTCCCAGATGCACCACTCCTGAGAGCGTTCAAGAATGCTTCCCACTTGCTCTTGTCCCCGGTCCACACATCATCCAGCACAAGCAGGAACCTCTTGTTCGCGATAAGCCTGCTTATACGACACAGCACGCTCTCAAGCTCAGCGAGATTAGGCGCATCGCCTTCCAGATTCTTGACAATTGCCTTTGCCACCTGCACTTGGTCAAAATGCTCCGTCACGTCGACCCGTATAATCTTATCAAAATGGCTTGTCGCCTCATCACAATTGTAAGCCACTTCAGCAAGTGCGGTCTTTCCAATCCCTCCCACGCCCACTACGGATATAACACTGAGCCCCCCATCACTACTCAACAACTTGCTAATAAGGGTATCCTTATCCTCTTCCCTTCCACGTATAAGGGTATCCTTAATGGACGCACTAGGCTTACTCTCTACTGCAGTTTCAGAAGGCTTGCCACCTGGAACGTCACCCTCGAATAACTCCAAACATGCAGCCTCAAGGTCCTCGGGGGTGTACTTTAAGCGACCAAACACATTTGAGTGCTGTTCTGTAAAGGACCCGTAAGCCGATAAGACATTCTGGGTTATCGACAAACGAAGGTCCTTCCGGAGCTGAAAATCTGGGACATACCATTTTACTTGGGTCTTGTGAACCTCCTCAAACATCGAATTGAAGGTTTTAATCCTTTTTTTAAAGGCACTCTTTGACAGACCTTTCACTTTTAGTCTCTCTAGTCTCAGACAAGACAAAACCTTTTCGAAGGTCGCTCTCTCATAGCTAGTCGCCGCCTGCTGCACTGTCTTCGTTAACCTCGTCAGAAAATCATTGGTAATCATGCCCCTCAACTTAGGACAAGTTAGAATTTCCCCCACCACGTATTGAATGTTATTCATCATGAAAAAATTGGCCAACGATACATTTGCGTAGTGCTTCGACTTGTCTTCCAATTTGAAGCGTAACTTCTCAAGGATCCAAATCAAATGGAGCTCTAATGGGGTTCGCTCCTCCAGCTTGATCAACTCCGCAGTCGGAATCTCCCAATCTATTTCCGGCTTGATTGCGATCAATCGAGTTAATGTTTGCTCGTAGTTGGAGATCCAAACGACATATTTCATCGCATAAATCGTCAAGGTGTGAATTGCCCCTCCCGGGGCTAGTTCTGGAGACACTTCAAGAAGCAAATCATCCTCATATCTCTGCAGGATCTCTCTGACCACCTCCGACAGTCGAGGAATTACTACTTCAGCTACCTGAATTCGAGTCGACGAAAAGAGTACGTCCAAATAAGGCAAAAGATCCGACAAAGCCTCGTGTATGTCTAGAGTCCTAAATAGTCTCTCTGGTGATGGACGGATATTAGTTATTGCATATGCAAAGTCAAAAAAATGAGTTGCGGCATCTTTGACAGCCATTCTAAAGCAGGTACTATCTGTGCCAGGATTTCCAAGACCTTGGAAGACTTGCTCACACAGACGCCATTCCTTGGTAAAGATAATCCGCACGCGTTTAACCGCCCTTATCCATTTTTTAATCTCAAGATCCAACAGTTGCCATTCCATCCTCCGGACATCACCGGTGCTCAATCTCTTCACGCCTAGTTCATTAAAATAGAGGTTCACCAGAGCCTTCCGTGCGCTCGAATACACCTCAACGCACTCCCCGAGGTAACCGCCGGGGTTCATCCTCACCGCTATGCTCCGGAGATCAGAAATCGTCTCCGGAGACGGCAAATCATAGTCCATATCATCCTCGTCATGTAATTCATAACTAGAACTGTCAGAAAGTGAACTTGAGCAAGTAGAGTACCTTGGAGCGGTGTCGCTGTTCAGGATGTTCTCGAACTCTCGCTTGAGCAGAGCCATGGCGCTGGACATCGCGTTGTCAGCCTTGCTTCGGTCGTCAGAAGCCGCCTCCCCTGCCGTGGACTCCATCCAGCGGCGGACGTCGTCAACGGCTAGCAACAACCTGCTAATTCCTTCTCCTGCGGCAACAGTCGAATCCCAGAGCAAGATGGTGTTCAAGGCTGATTGAAATGCAACCTCAACGTTGTCGGACCCTTCCATCACTTGCAATGCTTGCTATACTTCAGGCCATGAGGTAAAATGAGAGGACATGGAAAGTCAAGCCATTTTCCTTGCAGTGACGCTGTGGTTAGGGTTACAGCAGGCATGCTGTAGCCCCAGCCACAGCCGTCCGATCGAGTTGAGTGGGAAGATACGGTCTAGATGAAGCCACGTCAGCCAATATTTAATCCCCATAAACACTTTGCTTTCTCTCTCCAAGCCAGACTCTATCTCTCTCTCTCCCTCCCCAATTCCATCGACTCCTCCACGCTCTCCACTTTCCGGCGACGGGATCTACACTCCCTTTTTCTCCTCCGAAACTCGAAGCTGCCATGGAAGAAGGTTCATCCACTGTCGATGACACAGCCAGACGACGCATCTTCTGAACCACTGTTCACCGGCGCCGCCTCCTTCACCTTACGTCGGCGACGTAGCGGCGTCAGTCTCTCTGTAAACCGTTCACCTGCGCCGACACCTCCACCTTACGCCGGCGACATAGCGGCGTCAGTCTCACATGGATAGCCTTGGAGAACTCTTTCGGCTGATTAGAATACCACCGCATTTCCTAGCAGTTGGGCCAGTTCTATTCTTGAATTTATCTCCCCTCGAGCCGAAACTGATACAAGAGGGGAATCCATGTATCGAAAAATTGAAAACTTGAAAATGAATAACGCATTACGAAACTCGAACTTGACCTATATAAGAAGAAGAGGAAAGACCTTGAAACTCTGAGAAAAGTAAATTCCTTTTTCTCGACTTTAAATGCTAGTCGGTGTGTCAGACTAGGTCAGTTTGCATTTCTCAATCGTCGCAATATCAACAAATTCTAGATTGATGGTCGGTTTTCCAGTTGACATTTTACCACCACCCAGATAAGTTCCATCAATCATTGATTTGAAAATTTCTCAGCACTTGCATAGTACCTTATGGAAGGTACGGTATCTCAAAAATAATATACATAGGGTCAGTATGTTATCTCAATGCACAATATCGACATTAATAGATGTATATTTTATTAGGTTCTCAAGAATGAATATATGTTTTGGCAACGGATTCCAAAAGTGATGTATCATGTTATGGTTATTAATCACTTGAAAAATTAACCATAAAAAACTCTCTTAAAATATTTTGTTCTTATGACATGCATTACCAATTACCTGTTTCTATTAGAGCAACAATGTAATCTCCTTTTAGAGCGGGTTAGAAATTGTCTAGATAGGTACCATATGATTATTTATGACACAGTTAGACGTTATATTTTTTTCTCATATCATCTCTTATTCTTATGAATAGATTAACGTAAAACAAATGAAGGAGGACATTGACGATGAATACGCTCTTTTTATTGTGTCTATAAGAACAACGATAACGTCTCCTTATGAAGAGGGTCAAAAATTGGCATAACCAAGAAAAATGTACATCATGTAATTGTTTACATGAAGTTATAACTTCTCTAATAGTATTTTAAGTATCTTTTAGACAAGTGAGATAAATCTACACTTTTATTCTGGTCCTTATTTTTTTTCGAAATGATCGTTAGTTAAACTTTTGCTCACTACAGTTTTAATACAAATAAAAGAAGAAAAAGATATGTTTATGCTTTTGAGTTGTTACCGAGATAAAAACATAAATATTTATAAGTTAGCAGTACTAAAATGAGTCATTGTATGATGGGTCGTGATCCATTGCCAGCGCTGGCTTGCCAGCGCTGTTTTGCCGTCCGCTACATAATGTAGCGGACGATAGTTGACGTCCGCTACATTATGTAGCGGACGGCAAAACAGCGCAGGCAAGCCTGCCAGCGCTGGCAAGGGATCAGCGCCCTTGTATGATTGTCAAGACGAAATTACAGCTTTTATTATAATAACATGCTCTAATTTATATATGTTCTTCGAGAGTGCAAGACTATTTTCACTTTCTTGTTTGTTATTCTACTCCCACATTCGTGCCACATAATGTCATCAAAATGTTGCAGCGTCAAAAAATTGGTGTATTGTTCGATTAGTAATGATGTACCTTTACAAATAGTGTATTCTTGCACGTCCAACTTGTCTGCGCACTTCGTTGGAGAAAAATGATAAGTATCTGTTGGTAAAATCTTGTGTATTAAGTCAAATTTGATTTTAGTACAATGCATTGAATCTTCTTAGTTGTCAATTATTATGATAAGATAAGATAATAAAAGTATTCAATTAGTGTGATTATGACTATGTTATCTAACAAATTTGAGAGAGTTCAATTAATAGGTTATAATATAATGTACCTAACAAAATTAAATAAGACAAATAAATAGAGGTTCAATCAAAATCAATTTCTTTAGGGGTTCGGAATAAAAAGATGACATGTGGCTAAGCTAAGCTTTATATATTTATATATTAAGCCGAAGAAAATCAAGCTTATTTGATTAAGTCCATAAATAGTACGGAAATTGATGGATTGGTGAGCACAAGAATGCAAATAGTTCGAAACTAGAATACCCGTTTGGTGTTAGTGCGGTAGTCCCTCAAGAACTGTTGGATCTATGAACTCTAGATGGCGCTAGGCAGTCCCAAAGCTGTCCCGCTCCTGCCAGTGATGCTTCACAACAGAGAAAAGAGCAGGACGGACAGGAGGATACAAAGAAGAAGAAGAACAAGGGAGGAAAAGCAACGAGATTCGACAGCAACAAGAATCTTGCATTGGTGTTGTTTCATCGATCAAACTTTACGATGACAAACTAGAATGTTTTGACTACCCAGATACCTGATCAATCAAACTAGATAGGCTATGATCAGAAGTATACAAAGTATGAAATACCAGAGAAGCTTATTGCACTTGCAGCTTGATCTAATAGGACCAATGGAGGAGTCTAAATGAAGTATTGGATAGACCAACTAGCTAAATCCATGACATTTGCCCGAAAATCTGCCGACATGGATCAGAATGTTGGTCGATACGTGAAGTGGATAGCAGAAAAGCCATGAACAGTCACTGACTGGGATATCACACGATACGAAATACTTTTTCTATGAGATGCGGGATTTTGGGATGTGAGATATCTTGATCCAGTCCTCTCCTATTCCCTTCTGGTACCTCTGCTGCAAAATGGTACAACTGTGTATCCGTAACTTATTCAGTGGTGCCATCTGGAGGAGGGGTTGCGGCAACATCTTTAGCTTACTGCAGTGTGAAAGCTTCAAGTACCGGAGACATGGCATAATCCTGATGGCAGCCTCTCCTGCCGCCCCCACTGTGACGGTGACGTCCCACTCCTCCCAATTTCTCATGTAGGACACTGTCAGTTTCTTCAATTTTGGGAATGCAGAAATCGCAGATGATGATACCCTGCCCCTGCCATTCGTACTTGTTATGCCACCATCATTGTTACCAATGTCGATGCCCAAAAATTCACCAGTCACGCATTTTAAATCCTGCATATGCTCGATATAAAGGGTCTCGAGGGATGGAAGTTTCCCCAAAGGAGGCAAACTTGTGCAGCCTTGACACTCTAGGAGTCTAAGCTTTTTCAGATTGGTTAATGAAATCATCCAAGCGGGGAACAGTGTGCCACCATACGACTTCATTTGTAAGAATTGCAGATTTGGGTGCAACTGAAGAGCTTTAACCACTTCTGTCGTCCCATCAGCTTTCGCTAGAGGGTTGAAACTAAGATGCAAATCAGAGAGGTGTTCCTTATTCTTCAACTCTGTTTTCTCAGCTTCACATGAATCTGCTACATTTCCCAATCCTTCAATTCTGAGGCACCCTTGGAGGTGGTTTAACACTTTTAGATCTCCTATATTACATGCTGCTGCTCCTGCATCAACACCACTACCTATAACAAACTTGCTTAATGTCCGAAGAGAGCTTAACCTCTTAATTCCTGTGGGCAACACTTTTAGACTCTCGGTGCGATCAATCTCGAGATGTCTCAAACTTATCAGTTTCCCTATCCCTTGAGGAAGTCTCTTAAGATGATCACATGCAACAAGCTTCAAAGTTTGCAAATTACACAGATCACAAACTGTTTCTGGCAACTCCAACAACAGATTATGGGACAAATTGAGGTAGCGCAAGTTCATCAGCTTCCCCACCTCCATTGGAAGTTCGCGCAGCCTGTTACGACTCAAATCCAAAGTCTTAACATATTTCAAACGACAAAACAAATCAGGTGGGGCGCTATCAAATACACTAACAATAGGGAGGCAATCAAAGAAGGACTGGACCCAAAATGAATGTAATTTTTCGCTATTACCAACAGAAGCAGGAAATGGAACATCTTCTCCGCGTATTATGGTCAAATGACGAACAGGTGCAATAGTTGTGTCAGCTCTACGCGCTGTTCCTCTATCAGCCTCCATAATAGAACATTCGTTCTTTGTGAGAAACTGGGCAAAATCATGAACTATGTCATGCATCTTAAATCTGACTATGTTATCAGTATCCTTATCTTTTTCCACTTCTTGGAAGAGAGACCGCAAGACCAAGTTCTTCACGTGCTTTCGACCTGTTACTTCCATCTCAACACTTGCCCCTGAGTTGAGATAGCCGTGCGCCATCCATAATTTAACCAAATTGTCCGCCTCTATCTTGTAATCCTTTGGAAAGTTGGCACAATACAAGAAGCACCTCTTCAATTCCGGGGGCAAATCGTAGTAGCTCAACAGCAAAGAAGGTAAAAGACCACTTGCGTCTTTTTCCCATTCCCATATATCACTATCCAAAACATCCTGCCAAGCTTGTGCCGCATTTTTACACCCCATCAGACTTCCTACAGTCTTTGCAGCAAGAGGTAAGCCCTTGCACTTGTCTGCTATTTTCCTCCCAATATCTTCAAGTTGTTCACACTCCTCCTTGCTTCTTTCATAGAACGCAAACTGACTGAAAAGAGACCAACAATCCAGGCGAGATAACTGTCCCAGCCGGATCGTGTATGCGCTTCTCATCTTCTTCGCAATCTTCTCGTTCCGCGCAGTCACCAGAATCTTACTCCCAGATGCACCACTCCTGAGAGCGTTCAAGAATGGTTCCCACTTGCTCTGGTCCTCGGTCCACACATCATCCAGCACAAGCAGGAGCCTCTTGTTCGCGATCAAGCTACTTATACGAAGCAGTACATTCTGAAGCTCAGCGAGATTAGGCGCATTGCCTTCTAGATACTCGGCAATTGCCTTTGCCACCCTCACTTGCTCAAAAGGCTCCGACACACAGACCCATATAATCTTATCAAAATGGCTAGTCACCTCATCACAATTGTAAGCCAGTTGGGCAAGTGTGGTCTTCCCAATCCCTCCCATGCCCACTACGGATATAACACTGAGCCCCTCATCACTACTCAACAACTTGCTTATAAGGGTATCCTTATCCTCTTCCCTTCCACGTATTTCTGATATGTTAAGGAAAGATGTTGATCTGATCCTCTCAGGTTCTTCACCACCCGTCCTCAGATCAAACTTGTAGGCATCTTTGTTAGTGGCGATGACATTCAAGTCTTCGGTCATCTTCCTTATTCTAATAGCTATATCACGGCGCAGCTTCACCTCACTGAAACAGAAGCAAGGTAAGTAAAAATAAAAGCTTGTTACCTTCTTCTTTCCAGTGTTTTCAGCACCATCACCACTTCTGTCGATTTGTAATTGTAGAACGGCGGTGGCCCAGTCAGTCAGCACGTCATCAATGTCATAGGAAGCGTTTTTTAGATCGTCTAGCCAGACCTTGACTGAGTCTTCGTTTATTTGCCGCTTCTCGGCGTCAGTAAGGACGGCTTGGATGGCCTTGAGCTTGGATATGAGGGTCTGGATCTCCCTGTCCACTCCGGTGACCAGCTTGACCTGTTGCCGGATCTGTTGGTCCAAAACTGTGGCCAACTGGGTTAACACTACACCGATGAGCGCATCAGTCATGATGATCAACTGGAGATTCTGTAATTTGGGGTTTGTGGAATCAGAAAAAATGATAGAGCATTTGCTTTTGGAGAGAGAGTGAAAGGAGTCAATGGTTTGGAGAGAGTGTTTGTCGGCGGAGTAAATGAGGAGCCTTCAATGTGTCCGGTGATGTGGCTTAATTTGAGCCCTTCCCTCCGAATTAACTCGATCTAACGGCTGTTGCTGGGGCTACAGCACCCCTGCTATAACCCTAGCAACAACAGGAGATCCGGATCCGTGTGCAGCACCACATGCCCATTTCTCATGGGCAAATCGGCAAGATTTAAGCTTCCTTCCAATCATCAACCAAGCCACGAAACCATAACCCCAGCCAATCACAACCACCCTACCCCACCCTCAACCACCATTACCGTAGCAACCACAGGTGAGATCAACCACCTCCTTCGACGAGATTAACCACCACTGTCACTGAAGAAAAAGCACTGCCGATCCCCACAAAAACTCATCCAAACACGACAAACAGACACACCCATCCACACGTCATCGAAGAAGAAGCACATGTCGCTAGCGGCTATGCCTGAGCTGCTCGCAACCGCCAGCCCACCATCGCACGCACCCATCCATCCACACAAACGGCAGAGCACACACACCCATCAACAGACGACACTTGCACACGTGTTTTGCATAATTAAGGGGTGCAATGGAAAAGAACAGGACGATGGACAGGCGTGATGGGCTGCGTGAGTGGGCAATCGGGTTCCGGTGGTGGGGACTTAGGTGCACTGATGGTAATCGCAGCACTAGAGAGAGAGAGAGAACAGGGTTCCGACGGTCTGGGCTTGGCGTGGGGCTTCAGTGGGGAATTGGTGTAAGCAATGGGGTTCCAACGGTGGGACAACCACGTGGTGGTGGGATGGGCAGCTCATAGGGATTGGTGATCATTGGTGGTAAGGTGGTTACAATTCATGGTGGTTGGCAGTGCTTGGTAGTGGTGGTGGTGATGATCGTACGAATTTGACCTGGAGAAAAGAATGTGTTATGCACGCATTCACTTAACACCCGTAACAGGACTGACATCAGCTTTTGAGTCGATTTGCAATGCTTTTTGTGAATTACAAATAACATTATTGAAAGAATTGCAGATGCTGGAAAATTATAGAGAACTGTTTTGTCATCAACACTAAGAAAAATTACAGGAAGAAAATAGTCTCTAAAGGGTCGCATCCTGTAAGATAGGTTCATTTGTATAATATATGACTTCTCATTAGTAGCCATTGTAGCCAAAATAATTCGCATTGACAGAACATTTGAGCCTACAAAATTTACGGGGTTCTTTGAATAAGTACTAATTATCTCATGCTCGTGGACGAACACCAAGTCCAGTCCTTATGTTTGCACCAACTTCCTTCATGTCCTCCACCTACACGAGAATACGAAGCCTATGATTGTGTCACCAAATATATGCTAATAATAACTGAATACATATTGGCTAGAGAGAGATGTAGGATATGACAATGAATGAAAACATCCACGAAAAGTTTACTTCAGTTATTGTGACTAAATGGTGTCATGTTGACATATGAAATTACACCCTCAACACCACCAGCTTTAGACAAACAGGGTGACTACAAAGGAAGTTTTAGACCCACATGAAACCACTCTTTCTGAACATCCAATATTCTAATCTCCGAAGTTAAAGACAGACGAGGCCACTGCCTTCAAAAGACAGCTGACTAATTCCGGTCTTGGTGGCACAGTTTTGTTCTTAATATTCTTACTTCGCATAGGCTTTCGCCCCCTCAACCGCGTCTTAGTGAATATAAGATGCATACCTATCAAAATACGGGCTACCAAAAACCATATATCAATTACAAAAGAGATAAGTTTGTTAACGCACTAATAGAAGTAGCTGTATCCCCAACAGCCCAAATCTTTGACAAGTGAGAGGACAATTCTACTTCACTCGGCATAAATTGATTCCTATATTTATCTCACATAAGGCCATAAGTACGTAGTTACATGATATCTGCCCAAAACCTTGCTAAGATCTTCAGTGCTGAGAATTAAATAGCTAGGTATATCTATTTCTTCATACTTCGGCTTCTGTTCGCCACAGGTGAACTACACACATCAAACTAAATTATTCAAATATTGTGATAGCATATATCATTTATCCTCGTCACCATCATAATAAGTTCACCCAAACCATCAACCTCAAACAACCAGAGAATCACAATCCACCTCTAGCTCTATTTCATGTTTATTCACCGCCAATATTTCATCACCGCCTTCTCGCTATGAGTGCATGTGTGTGTGGAAAAGCCTAACAATCACCATTTACGACGCCAACACCATCATAACCACCACTATATATGATTCAGCAATGATTGAGGGATCCAAAACCAAGTCAGCCAAAGTCATTGCCTTAACACAATCCACAGCGTAGTACCCATCCATCTCACTATCCAGCCCAACACCGACCCTCATTCCATGAATACTTACCCTCAACGTGTACTACAACTGGCTTAGATGGAAAAGAAGAAGACAACTTTTTTTCGTTTGACAAATTTTTTTTTTTGGTTTTCAGTTTCTAAAAAAAAAAATTAAAGAGCAGTTTAAATTTTTTTTTTTACAAAAACAAGTGGGTGTTTGATAACCCAATTTTATTTTGAGTTTTTTTTTTTTTGTGGTGGTTTGCGGTGGCGGTGGTGGTGGCCGGCGGTAGCTGCCGGCAGTCGCCGACGGCAACCTCCGGCGATTGCCGGCAAGCCGGCGGTGGTCGCTTGAGGTGGCTGCCGGCGGTGGGAGGGTGGTGGTAGTGGTCTCAAAAAAAAACCAAAAGTGAAAAAAAAAAAACTCATTTTTGGAGTTTTTTTTTTCTTCTTCAGTTTAAAAACTGGTTTTTTAAATTGGAGAAGAAAAAAAAAAATGGTTACCAAACGCGCTTTTTTTTTCCAATTTCCAAAACTGGAAAAAAAATGAGTGTCAAACGGGGCCTTAGTTTTTAAGGCCTAAAAAATTCTCAGACTCTGGCTATGTGGACTATTGATCTGAAGGCAATTTACATTCCAACTAGATTTACTCCCAAATTGTAGGTATTTTGATGTAAACTATACGCGAAATGACAAGTTCTTGCATGTGTTGGCTATTCCGTGTTAGATTTAACATTTAATGTCTCTGAGAAGGAAAATGAGTTATGATCTGTATGTCAACACCCGCTGCCAAATAATTGAACTATTTCCCATCCACATATCACAAACCTCAAAACCAAAAGGTAAAAACACCAAAAAAAAGATAAGGAAATCTATATGCCTTCGATAAGATTGATGGTGCCAACATCAAATGTTTCTTCATGACTAAATCCTATGGAATTCCAAATAAGTTCCTCTTCTGCAGGAGTCTTCCATCAAGTTCTAAGATCGTTGACATTGGAGATTTGGTAAATGCTACTACAGCTGCTTAACTTAAACCTTTCATTGAGTCATTGTGATCTAGTATTTGATTTTGGACCAATTGTTGTAAAACATATTAGTGGAATTTGAGCAGCACCCTCCTGAAGGAAGACGAAGACGAGGAAGAGGAAGAATAAACCCAGTAAAAGCTAGTCGGTACTTTTTACTCGTTCAACCAGACATGAGTACTTTTTTATTCAACTCCTAACCGGAAAAGAGCTTTTGGTATATGATCTGTCATTTATACCCCTCAAATTGACAGGCTAAATTGACAAATTGTAGTCCTTATACTCTTTCAATGCCAAGCAAAAGCTGATTGGCCTCAAAGCTGTCAGCTGCGACAAAACTCATTAAAAGGGAACAACTCCATAGAAATTTCCCATTCAACCAAAACGAAAACTCCCCAAGCAAAAGCTGATTGGCCTCAAAGCTGTCAGCTGCGACAGAACTCATTAAAAGGGAACAACTCCATAGAAATTTCCCATTCAACTAAAACAAAAACTCCAAATATTTGCCTATATAAGTCCAAATAGACTGGAACCTGAGAGTCAACTCACAGTGGCTACAAAGTCCACTCTTTGTATTGCATGTCACTGGGGGTAGGACCAATGACGGCGATCACTTTCGCTCGATAGTGAAAAAATGAAAAAGATGGCGGGAGAAGGTTAACATTGGCCGGCACTAATTCAGAGTTCTTTTATCCTATCGCGCTCCTAACCTGGAGCCTTGCTCCTGAATCTCGCACCGGCTCCCGCTCCAAACCCAAAAACCACCATAGTAGTGAAGCTCCAGCTCCAGAACCTCGCACCAGTTCCCGCTCCCACCTAAGCTCGGTGCAACTAAAGTCAGAATTAAAGTACCGAGATGTCCTGTGCTTGTCCAGTCCTTGCTTACAACTTCAGGATAGCAACTTTGCATCTGGCAAAAGCACTACCAAAGAAACTTAATGAGTGCTTATTGATGCTAAAAGAATAGGGTCTATGCTACATGGATTGGAAAGATAGGGTTGATTACACTCAACCTGCATAAGGTTTGAGGTCATTACACTCACATACATGAGGTTTCAGAAGTTACAACAACACCCATGTCAATTGATACTTTTTTGCATACTACCTCATTCAATTTTTCATCTGCCCTAAATGTCCTTATGGGATCCTTAGATTTATTCTTTTAACAGATGTCAACAACAACAATACCCATGCAATTCGATATTTGTTCTCTCCTGACAACACATCTGCCCCCATGGAAGACCCATAGAGCACATAGCTGCCACTGACATGGAATTTCTGGTTGTGATTATAGGTGGCCGAACGTGATGGCCAGCGGTGGACTAGTGGTGGTGAGATCAGTGCCGGTGGTAATTGCTTGGGTCAGATCGCCGTAGAGGGCAATATAATCATATTAGTGTTTGTTGAAACTTCTGATAGGTAATGTAGTTGAGTGAAACAAATCAAAACCCAGTGGTGTTCGCTGTAAATGAGCCCTAGAAGATATTGAGCTGACAATTGAACAAACTTGTTATTCTAACGGTTGCTACAGTTTATGGAAATAAGAAAGTATTAGATATCCGCAGCGTTTCATGAACAGAGAGGAGGTTCTAGAAGAAAAAACACTAATTATAAAGGCAAAAGATGCAGTGTGGCTACTCAAAGGTAAGATAATTGCCTGAAAAGTTATTCACTTCTACAACAGATATCAGCCCCAGACACCATCAATCAAGAGCAAAATACGGAAACATTTTCACGAAGTAATATTCATCGTGATTGTCATTCGGCACTTTGGTTAGTTTGGTATATACACGGTTCCCAAGAAAAACAGCAGCTAGATTCTTTAAATCACAAGTTCTAAAACTCACAACAAACATATATTGTGTAAGCTCCTACTCACGACACTATAACTTATCTATGCAAGCTGATGATTCAACACTTAAGATGCCGCAAAAAAGATTTAAGGTTACCAGTAGAATCTGTGTAGGATTTTTTCGCCAATGTATGTCTCAGTACAATCTCGGTTTCCCATGTTTTCACCACAAACTTTGACTCTTAAATGGCGACGGATCATGAGCCAAGTATCTTAGCCCTTTTTAACTTCGTGAGGACGGGCCAGCCACACACCATTTGTGAGTCAAAATTTGAACTTGCTAGTGCTAAAGTTTTTGCTTGCTCTAGCAGCAATTAGTTTTTTAAAAGTTTTTAGAATTAACAAGAAATTTTGTTTAGATGCACCTTCCTTGATAAACAAGAACTGAGAGAAAAACAGAGACAGAGGGGGAGGGAGGTAGGGGGGGGGGAGAGAGAGTACCGAGTGAATGCCGGAGGAACGGAGGGTGCCGACGCCCGCGGTGGCGGTGGAGCCGAGGAAGAGAGACGCGACGGAGAAGGCCTTCAAGGGCATCAGACGAGAGTCTCCACTGTAGCCTTTGCGGAAAGAGTAGATTCCCCACGCTAGCTGGGCGAAGCTGGCGGCCCACCACCACTCCTCACCGCCGCCACCTCTGCCGCCGCCGTCGGCGTCGCCGTCATTTCCTTCCATCTGATGGTATCCCTTGTGTCCGTTGGGTGTGAAATCATGAACTCTTAAGCTTGGGCCGTCCATGTTAGAGATGGGGTCCTCGAGTAGGCTGGACCAGTGTCTTCTCTTGGACTGTTAATTGCCCAAACTATTATGGGCTCACTATCATGGGCTTGACGAGTCTGATATATTTGTGTTCTTATCGCTAAGCTCCTTGGATTTAGATAAATTACGGCAAAAATAGTATATTTGCCATAATATCACTTGTTAACTAAACAGAATTTTAATGACACTAAAAGAGTTTCGTAAAAAGACATAAACAATGCCCCCTTCCCCTCCCCTTTTATTATTCTTGGTCGTTCTCACATCACCGCCTAAACACCGATGGGAGTCTATGTTGCAGCCATCCACAGCTCACAACCACCACCAATAACTCCCTCATCACAACCCACCTACGGCCAACATTAACCGCCATGGGCACCTTCCCAACACCCTCTGGCATTTTTTTCTCACCTTTCTCTCATACTCCTATTACCACCACTATCTCTCCCCCTATCCACATCAACTCTAACTACCACCATTGCATTACCACTATGCCACCACCGGTCCACCGCAACCATTTTCAACCACATTGACCCCAACACCACCAACTATCCATCACCAATCACAACAACTGCACCATCCCAGCACCATCAACCACCTGCACCATCCCAGCACCATCAACCACCTGACACCTCCACAATTGACCCACAACCACTGTACTTTACAACCCAGCCAATCTAATCCTATAAATCCACTAAACTGGCCCCTTTAAAGCCAACCCCACTACTGCTAGCATTGTGACACTAACAATACACACAACAACAACCCATGCGGCACCACTAGATGCATAAACGGCACCACTCAACACTATTTCGACACACACACGACCATCATTAGCCACCACAACACCACCATGATAGACCAATGGCACCATCTGGCACCGAGATCAGCCACGGCCACAATCACAACTAGGGGCATTGCTTAGAGATTAAGGAGATGAGAAAGAGGGAGGGAGGGAGGGAGAGAGAGAGAAAGGAAAGAGAAAATTGGAAGAAAAATACGTATATATCGTGAAAATACATATTAAGGGTAGTATTAACATGTTGAAAAGTATGAAATTTCCACATCAGCCAAAATCGTTAGTTAGGGTTATAGGACCCTAACATTAAGAAATTTGATACCAATTTTTCATATGTTCTATGCAGGTGTCCACTTTGTGAAAACTATGTCTTTGACTGTAATTTCTCTCTAAAGTCAAGGAGTAATCTATATCCAATCTCATCCAAGTAAATAAGTAATATTTTCTCCTCCATCTTTTTCACACCAAAGACTCAATGCCAATACCGCCTCAAAACCTTTACAACCACTTTATAGAGATCGCAACCACTACCGGTCCACCGTCGTGGTATCCACATCCACCATCACTGCAAGCCACAATGTTATCGCCATCATATCCACAACAACAACCACTACCACAATTCCAAAGACCATCGCCACCACACCGATTGCTAAGAAAACCTTCAAAAGTTTAAAGATTGATAGTCCTTCCCCATAAAACCATAGAGAGGTTCCAGATTTGAGTATAGCTCTGGTTTGGAGATCTAGCTGCATGTCTTCCCCAAAATATATGAGAGATGAACTCCTAAAACCTTCTGAAATAATGGTACCATGGTAGTGATTGTTTCTGATTGGGTATTGTTTTTACAGTGACAACATAGTGATGACTACGGCAAAGTGGTGATCATCACAGCTAGTGGCGACGGAGTGGCAATGGCACATCAAGGTATGGCTAAGAAATATTTTGAATCGTTGAGTCTTTTAACTCAAACAGTCAAGCTAAATTATATGGTTAAATGGGTATTCATTTGCACCCATTTAAATCTGTGGGTTGTTAGGTTCTAATTGATCCACCAAGATCCAATTATCTAATGGATGGATTTGGGTCGGTATTAAGTAAACAAATCAGGACAAGTTAACGGGTTCAAGATGTGTTTGTCGCTCTAAATCTTGATTAGGCAACTTCAATAGATTATTTATATGCAATGGATACAGATTACAGAATCGATTCTCGTATGCATATGCATCTCATGTCTGAATGGTACCTGACGGATCAAAAAAAGAAAGTACGTCATATTAGACCACATTAATTAATTGCTAGTGTTGAATACATGTGGCTAACATGGGCTGTGAAACCATGCGTTGTCAAACAGATAAATAAACTCTAGAAGGGGGTGAATAAGGTTTTAAAAACTTAATTGGCAATCCAAGACCAATCACATTGTATAACAAGAAGATATCACATAAGTGAACAATTAAATAATCTCCTAAGACAATTAAAGTGATAATCTGCATATATGGCTTAGAAATGCATGACAAAAGGAACTTTAATGGTTCCACTCTAACAACCTTTAAGTCAACATTCACAGCTTCAAAGGAGTCCCTTGAAAACCATAGTTTCTTATAGCATATATGGTCTGTCTTATGAGTCAAGACCTAACCTCTTACAAACTCCGGCTGATTTCCCTACACCAAGAAAAAAGTTTTGACAATCTCAAAACTCCAAAGCTTGACAAACCCAAGCTTTTACCTATTCCATTGATGGATGATAATTCATGTGTAAAGGAAATCCTCTAAAAGGTGATGAGTACAACATTAAGCTCTATGCAATGAGAGATAAGTGTATAAACAACTTTTAGTGCTATAATCTCTCAGTATTTAGCTCACAATGATTGTTCTTTTGAACCAATCAATGGGAATGAAAAGAGTGGAGTAAATACTTTGACCAAAGTTTAAGGCATAAAATCTAATCAATAAAGTTTTTAAATGCCCAAAGTTAGTTTATTTTTTTGTGGAAAAGATATGGTCATTTTTAAGTTGTGGAATATCAAATGGCAAGATAGAATACTACAGTTGATGGTAATAACATTTGTATACCTCAAAAGCAGTTGGAATTTGGATTTCAATAATACGGACGCCTGCACCCTTCCTTTCTAAGGATATAGCCTATACTAGTCCTAATGTTTTACATTTATAACTAACTTTGCTTTCTAAGTTAATGCGTTCCTAAGCCTTAATTCTAGATGTATCCATAACATACAAAGTTGGGTTTCAAGGGATCCTTGCTTAAAGTTGAAAGTATGTAATGCGGATTAGCTAGTATTACGATGCATTTAAAAGGAAGCCTCAATTATTTAGAATGTGTCTATTTTATCTTGTAACTTGGTCCTATATTGATACATAAGTTGATGACTTTATCCTAAATTGACCTAAGCCTTTGTGGTTACTTCAGATAACATTTTTTTCTCAGAAAGGATCAAATTGTTTTTTAAAGAAATATGTTATAGATGCTTATACATCATCTTACAGACACCTGTAAGAAAGCAGTGTTTCAAACTCTGACAGACGCATAAAAGATAACACAGAGAATTCTATAAGTTGGACTTACTGACCTCTGTAAGATAACTCGTAGACTTCTGCTAGTTTTAAACTTAGAGATATTTATAAAAAATTTCAGTAAGTTTTAGGGACAGCATATTTATGGCTTTTACTTATTTTAAAACCGTCTTATTTCCCGTCATCATATGTAAGCAAAAAGAGGCATTATAATACAAGTTAAACCATCTCAATCCCTTGAAAGGACTAGTGGACTCTAGTCATTTCAATGGATTATAATACAAGTTAAACCATCTCAATCTCCACTAAAAGATTTCGATGTGTCCTTATTGTCTTTTACTTCTTGTGAGAATGTCTTACTTACACAATTGATATATCACATTTAGGTACAATGGTTGAGTAGTTCAACTGTTGAATTCATTATTTTTTTTATTGTGATAATTGTAATAATCTAGTGGTAATTTTTTATAAAAGTCTCAAAACCCAATAAACCACCCCTCCTCCTCCCTCTTAAGTCATTTTATTGGTTTTAATGCCTTCTCAATTTCGGCTACTGCATATGCAATGCAATTGATTATACTAACCTAAGAGAGCGCAGAGCGGTAGCTTGAGAACCAGGTTTAACTAGTCTTCACGACATCCAGTGCATGATATAAATTTGAATCCATAGCTTCATAAACTCAAATTTATGTTCGACAACTTAATCAACAATGTTGGTTATTATGGAAATCATAAGTGAGATTAGAGTAAAGAACCGTAGGAATCAAAAAAAAATTGTTGTTGGGGGGGGGGAGAGAGACATGTAATTGCTATGGCAAATGGTAACTAGGGAAAATCGCACCCCATATTAAGCTGAACGTCACAACGGTACTTTGTCCATACAATTAAGATTTTGACCTTTTTATTCTCGGATCTAATATCAAAAATTGCATTACAAATCATAGATATACATTCCTATAGAGAAGATTTGTCCCGAGCTATTACACATAAAATCCCATATTCTCAAGCCCATGTAAGTATCACAATCAAGACAAAGAATCAGTCACAAGAATAAGGGGTTCCCTCGGTCTATGAAACATAAATTTTGACCTTTTATGGGCTTCATGTCTAGGACTACATTGAAAATGCAAGAAATTGATTACGAGAGGGAATATTTTTCCTAGCCAATTAAACCTAGAGCATCATCCCAAATTTCAAAACCATCGAGTATCGCAATCCACACAAGGAATCAATTATAACAATCAGAAGTTCCTCAATAAATGTTTTGGATAGTTCTATCCCTTTCAGTGATGAGGCGGAGGTTTCCTTCTCTCTATTCCCTATCTACGTATTTTGGTTCTTCAAATGAATAAGACTTTCGCTGTGGTACTAGACTCTCTTGCTTAATTCGAATTTTAGTAATGATTACAAGTTTCTCTCTTAATGGTGAATGATACAAATTTATGATGTCAACATGGTGTAACTTGCAAAAGTGAATTGGCTACAAGCACAAATTTAAAATTCACTTTTGAGGCTCGTGTTGAGGCCCATCATAGTGAGAAGCGAAAAAAATGGTGAAGGCATTCCTAGGGAGACATGTTAGTAGCTAAAAGTAGACAATAGCTGAAGGCATACATTTTCCTTCTTACATATTGCTTAATCTTAAGAATTGTCTTTTGAGGAGTACACATTTTGTGATTTTCTTTTCTCAAAAAAGCTTCAAAATACTATTTAAGCTTGAAATTGGTCTTGATGCACTCGAGCTTTTCAACGATTTAAATGCAATTGGATATCCTCCACATGTTTCTCGTCACCCTAAAATAAACTTGGCTGTTATATATTGATCTTTACCCGTGTATGAATAGTTGGATTTACATGCACAATAGACAATAAGATCAATTACATATAATCTGTTAGAGACTGCCCAAAAAAAAAATTCAATTCTTTATAAGTCTCTAGCCTCCTAAGAAATACTTATAACTTTGTGTTGCTAGCCCGTCTTGGTAACACCCCTAACTGCCTTTTGGGCCCACTTTTTGTAACACATCAACAATTTTTAATAATCGAAGTCCAAAGCTACCAATTCGGTTACCCAAAGTGCATGCTTAAGTCATGTACCCTTCATTTTTTTTTCAAAAACTATCCTTAAGTATATGCTTCCGCGTGGCTTCCCTCCCCAAAGGGGTCAGCTTTAGGCCTTTCCTATAAGGGGTTGACCCTGAAAGGGTTCGGTCAAACCTAGGCCTTCCCCCAAGGGGTTGCCCCTAATCTTCCCCTTAGGGAGGTTTGCTAAAGTCTGTCCTTGGGAGCTTCCCTCCTTACCCCTCAGGGGCTCTCTCTCCTAAGCAATTTTTGCTGTGACACCCCTTGTTATGACCGAGCGCCCCGATGTCCGAGCATCGTCTCCACATTACGTGCCCTCGGCATAACACCTATCGCCTCACCCAAGACATGCCCCAAGCAAAATGCCTATCGTCGTACCCAAGCGTCATGTCGTCCAGTCGTGCCTGAGCATGCGCCCCCCGTGACACGTAAACCTAGCACTACTTCCCATAGCCACGCCCATCAGTTGTCGCTATGTCATGCGCCCCCACACTCCACCCGCTATCTTCATTGAGCGTGCCCCAAAAAATGCACCTATCACACCACTCCGACATACTATTCTAGTTATGTATTTTTGCTCACAACACCCTGTTACAATACCACGCCCTTTGATGTTGTTCCATCTATTCACCACACTTTGCATGCTTCGCCATTGATGTGCAACATACTTTGACATGCTATCTTCATAAGAAGAGTGTATCATCTTAAGGGGCTCTACTGTAGTGCGTCGTAATGAAGACCTTTCACAACGGGGTAGATTCATTCTCCGAGACACTCTCTCTGGTAAGGGCAACTCACGTGACACTGGCAATGCCTAAGCTTTGACCAATTGCACTAATGTTTCAAGTGATCATTAATGCCTCCAGTATCATGACCCTCGTATCACTTTGAGACAGGCGTAGGTCTTCGAGGGGCACCGAGCTTACTCCGCGTGGCAGTCAGTTGTAGGGACCCTTCCCCACCACTGTCAGGTTCTCATTCTAGAATTCGAGAATTAAAGATTTTAGAAAGTGAAAGCTCTTAGACTGGGACTCTGAATCCACACTAGCTTGGACCTTGACATCTAGACTTTGACATTCGGACCATGACTCTTGGACCTTAACTTGGACCATTGACTCTCGGATGGTATTTGCCGCAGCCAATCCTCAGTCTTTATCTTGAAAGCCTTGGTCTCTGCCTTGCTTCACTCTTGCTCTATCCCAGTTGGCAGCTGACTTGGATGCACCTCCATGTAATCTTCAAACCCAATTCTTTTTCATTATATTGGTAACTCTGTTGGGAATGGTGAGCATTATAGTACAGTCCACCCTTGTCTAGCACAGTTGACACATCATGACTCAGTAAAGGAAGACCACCCGGACTACCAGCCAAAGCAAAAACTGGCCATCCAAGAAGAACATAACCTTGAGGATCAGGACGAGACGAGTGTCATCTAACTCAGTACATGTTATTGTTGGCACTCCAATTCAGCACATATCCTGACCTTCTTGGCCTACATGACTCACATTCGTCCTTTATAGCAGTTGTTCTAGACATATAAAAATGCATTCAAGCCTTAGCCTCACAACTGCCTGTTTTAACTCAGATACAGCCCCAAGGCCTAAGTAAGTTCTGGCTACCGCCCAGGTCCCAATGTCACGACAACCGTCCCTTTGACCCTCTAGACCTTAAAGGAGCGACTAGCGGCATCCTTGGCTGCAATGACCGATGTGCCCACCACAGTTATAGCATCACGCAAACCTCAGGTCGATCATGGCTCGATGCTGCAACATATCCTTCCTGCTATC
The DNA here is from genome assembly GCA_033065855.1 of Escallonia rubra. NCBI lineage: Eukaryota > Viridiplantae > Streptophyta > Magnoliopsida > Escalloniales > Escalloniaceae > Escallonia > Escallonia rubra. Next base: position 18,252 of record JAVXUO010001225.1, on the reverse strand, counting down.
ACCTTATCCCATCCTACCATAGCTCAAAGTACCTCAGAAACCCATGACTCCATTTAGGTGGAGCCCAACCCTAATTTGGCTGACCAGCGTCACACCACTAGTCATATCATTGACATATTTTACTTGGCTATCCTTAATGCCCCCTCCAAGCCCTACTCAATGCATGATAACAAGCCTTATCTGCACATGTGCTTCAAGTTTCCCCGAGCTAGGCTCACCCCTACTGGTTACTACATCACCACATGCCCCAAGGAGCCTTCCTCTCCCTAAATCACCAATTCTAACCTTGAAGTTATTATACACCGTTTGAAAAAATCTTCATGGCGTAACTGTTCAACCCAGATTTCTGGCCATGCCCCTTATGCTGGCAATGTCACCTCTACCTCTTCCCATCACAAGGACAGAAAATTGATTGTCGTGCTCTTTAACAATAGTGAGGGTTCGCCCATGAGAACCTTACTTGGTTCACAGGCTCTTTGGACTAGTATGGACTTGATGACACTTTAAAACTTATGAATTTCCATAAGTCCCTAACAGCCCTGGCTTACTCGTGATATTGTTGACTTGTCGATTTTGATAATTTCAGACTTATCTTATCTAACATTAATCTGACAATATTATTAAAGTTAAAACATTTCAGGTTTTATCTTAATCAAACAAAGACATAATCTTGACATGGATGATAGAGACTTTGCACGACCTTGACATGGATAACAAAAACTTTGGACTTGTTTGGACTCAAGTTTTGGACTACAGATGAAGATGCAAGATCTTGAAGTATATTTTTTACTGATTAGTTTTTCTTTAAGTCTTTCTTAAAAGATCTAACAGAATTCTAGTAAAGAACGAAGCCAAGATTTTTTAGTCGAAGTCAAGTTTTTGAGTCGAAGTCAAGTTTTTGAGTCGAAACCAAATGTTTTAGTCGAAGCTAAAACTTTTAGTCGAAGCTGTGACTTTTAGTCGAAGCTGTGACTTTCAGTCGAAGACTGTGACTTTCAGTCGAAGCTGTGACTTTCAGTCGAAGTCAAGACTTTCAGTCGAAGCCAAATGTTTTAGTCGAAGTCAAGTTTTTCAGTCGAAGCCAAATATTTTAGCCGAAGCCAAGACTTTCAGTCAAAGCCAAGACTTTTAGTCGAAGCCAAAATGTTTTAGTCGAATCCTTCTTGTTTGGTTTTTCTTCCTAACGGTCCACTATTTCCTTCCTGTATAAATAGGGAATCCGTTAGAGCATTTATTACCTTTTTCTCTCGCGCGAACTTTTTACTCCTAAAAACTCTCTCATCTCAATCTCTTATTCTTATCAATTGTCTTTTGAGTGAGTTTACCTTTGAGAAAGTTATTTGCAAGCTTCTTGGTTTTGTTCTTGAAAGGATATAGATCTTCCCACCTAAGAAGGCTTAGCTTTAAACTTTCATTGTACTATCTGCTAAAAAAGGAGCATGTTTATTGTATTCAAATTGTAATCTCTTTTCATTTGTAATATGTTGGAAACCTTGGAAGGGTTTCGGAAATTGTACTGCGGTTTGAGCTAGCACCCAAAGCTAGTTGGTTTAGTGAAAGGCTCAAATAGGTCTTCCTTGTGTGGAGTGCTTGAGGACTGGACGTAGGCTGGTGGGGCCGAACCAGTATAAATCTCTGTGTTAAACCTGTTACTGTTATATCTGTCTTTACGTTGTATTCTCAATTTTTAAATTCATACTCAAAGTTGTAAAACACCTATTCACCCCCCTCTAGGTGTATTTAGGGACCTATAGATATCACCAGATCACCAAGGAGCTGTTCACTCCTAAAAAGACATGGTACAACTCAACCTTGATAAATTCCATTATCACGTTGGGAGAGTGACAATTATGGATATTGTTGTCATTTGCCAAACTTTGGGGAAGGACTTGAATGCATACGTGCATCGGGTTCATCTCAAGTGCCTTGAGTGCACTGACTTCAGTAAGACAAGACCATGGTGCCCATTTGTATAAAGAACATAAGTGATTTCACCTCAAGCAAACAGCTCATCGCACCTATAAGACGCTCGGTCCTGTGAAGCTATGGAAGCCTCGCCCTCAGAACGTCCCTACTGCCACTACAAACACCTTTGAGGAGCAACCTAACTGCAGCCGCAATAACAAGAACAACAATAACTATAAGCGCCAGTCCTAAAAGGGGGACCGGTACCCTGACCTAAAAGAGACAGCGGGAGCTCACGCAGAGAAATAATTATGTACCAGGAGGTCCTTACCCACAACATGGAGACATAAGTAAGGAGCATCAGGTCCTTATGTCTATTGCTGGGCAGATTGAACCTCTAATTACTAAAGCGTCACCCCAACCCCAACCCCAAGTGACCACCTTGCTTATGGAGAGATAACAAAGATCAAAAATATCTTTGACGACATGGGGTTCTCCCCCAAGGCAAGGACCCATCTATCTAGCTGCTTAATCAAAGTTACTTATGGCCTTAGCCCGAGTGCTTTATTGCCCAAGTTAAGCTCCGACACTTGCCTTCTACTGCCTTGGCTTCACTGATGAAAACTGCCCTCCTATTGATCATCACAACCGACCCATGTACCTGGAATGCGTTGTTAACAGCACCGGCTTCAGTCACGCACTCACTCCTTGTTCGAGTGTAACGCATTTGCCAACTTCATACCTCTCACCGTGCAAAAGGCCCGCATACCCGTCAAGAAGATAATATGATACCCTATAATGATAACTTGATTTAGCTAGGGCACACAGACTATTATCGACCATATCACAGTAGACCTCATAGCCGGCTTCATCCGCCAAAACATCATCTTTCATGTAATCAATGTGGAGTAATTATTCTATCTTCTCCTTGGCCGACCTTGGGTACATGCTAACAAGACTGTCTCGTCCACCCAGTGCTATCAAAAGTGCGTATAGGCGCAAGGTGCACTCTATGTGCCTCACCTAGGGCTAGGCGCAACCCCTTCGAAAAGGCATGCACCTTGTGCGCCTAGGTGTAAGGTAGTGGTGGGGGTGCAAAAATAAGCCCAAAATTCCTTATTTTTTACTTTTGCATCATGGCATCATCTCAACTATTCATTGTTTTTATTATGTATTTCATAACATTATCCGAACTCATTTCCTCTTCAAATTCCAGGGACTAAAATTTTTTCTCTCCATACAGCTTGCGATCCACTATCAGCTCCAGCAACACAAGACTCACTATCTGTTCGCTCCAGATATACACTCAGAACCTACAGCCGTAGAGCATGATGCTCTCCATGGAAACCAACCGCCATCCCTTAATTATAGGGATGACCGTCAATCACAAAGTTTCCCCTCTCTGAAAGATGAGCTGGGAAGAAAAAATAGTAAGAAACCCACAAGTAATCGTAATTTTATGGCTGTCAAGTCAATCCCAGCCCAGTCTGGCCCTGAAAACCCTCATATTTTGCCTGGCTCAACCAATGCTTTTCCAAATGTACTCAATTCATATAGAGATGCGGTCTCCGCCCCGAAGAACAATGCAATATATTTCGACAACAGTTTTGAATGAAGTAGTTCTGAACAAGATAATGAGGAAGAAGATGAAATCACGTCGAAAAATGATGAAACTATGGAAGAGCAAAATCAAGATGATCCAACCATTCCAAATATTAAATTATCTACAAATCTGATTAGGAAAATCAGAAAACCATGGAAATCTAGTTTGATTATCAAGCTCCTTGGAAAGACAATTGGTTTCAAAGCTCTATCCATGAGACTCAGAAATCTCTGGAGCCTCTAAGGAGACTTTGATCTTGTGGATCTAGATGAGCGTTTTTTCCTAATCAAATCCAACTTCTCAGAAGATTACAATCATGTGACCAATGGCGGTCCCTGGATTATCTTGAACCACTATCTTACAATCCGAAAATGGGAACCGAATTTCAAGCCATCTGAAGCCAAGAAAACTAAAACTGCAATTTGGATACATCTACCGGAGCTTCCTACAGAATACTATGAAGAAACATTCCTACACAAAATTGCTATCAATTTGGGCAAACCCATCAAGATCGATATGCACACGACAACTTCCACTAGAGGAAAATATGCCCGAATTTGCGTTGAAATGGACCTTTCAACCTCTCATTCCTGCCTACTTCTTAAGAAATATGAAATATCGTGGGGAATATGAATATCTAAATAACTTTTACTTCCTTTGTGGCAGGATTGGGCACCGGAAAGATCTTTATAGGGAATTGTCAGCAACCGCGATAAAGAAGAAAGGAAAGCCCGTTGAAGAAATCAACGGTAACATTCCAATTGCAACGGTCGCTGAGACTAGCCAAAATGTCAGAGCTGAACCAGAGGGCCCCAGAGCTATGGAAAAAACCACTGGTCCGAACAAAGATGAACAAGCCTTTGGGCCATGGTTGATAGCCAAACGCAAAAGGCGCAGACCCACTTTAGGTAAACCCCATGTGTATTCAAGCCTAATTAACAGGTTCAACTCTTTTAGGGATATAACTCAGGAGGAGGTGGATCCAATAGAGAAGGAAAAATCAAAAGAATACACACATGAAGGCTTGGCCCAAAAAATAACAGTTTGTCCCAAAAAAGTTAGTCGGCAAGCCCAAGAAAATCTTGGGACAAAAAAGGTCAAGGCCTAAGAAGACACAAAAATGCAAGAAAACCCAATTGGTTTTAACCCCGATTCGTCCAACCCTATTCCGAGTCAGCCCATTATGGGAATGTTTTGGAGTGACAACTTTGTCCTTAAACCGCAAGAAGCTGTAATGAAAATTGACGGGCATAGCGATGGAATCTCTCATAGCCCAACCACGATTTACACGATTGATAACCCTAACCCTAGATACCTTCTTAATCCAACAGACAATTTTGGCCGCCCTCAACCAGCCTATCACCACAATACCAAGAACCCTAATCTGCTTGATGGCAGCCTGCAGTCCCATCCCGACCGACCACTTGACCCATCATGCAATGGACAACACCCCAATTTGAATATACCATTTGAACCGCATCAAAATATCCCCTTCGATAACCCCAAACTCACCTAAATTGCACATTATGAGAGTCCATTGGACCAACGAAGAAGTTAGATGGAAGATCCAATGCAACAAAGCAAGATATGCATCGACGAAGATTCATCTCACCCAAGTTGCCCCGGCGAGGGGCTAGATCCAAAAGGAAACAAGAATTAAGACTATTATACAGATACCTAGGAAGGATAGGATATCGCATATCCCAGATCTGAAGTCCATGAATATTTATATATGGAATTATGGTGGTGCGGGTAATGATAAATTCAGGTATGACTTCAATGATATTGTCTGCCGCTTTCGACCCGACATTATTGCCATTCTTGAACCCATTATCCAGTTCGATAAAATGGGTAATTACTTTCATAAAAAAGGCTATAGCGCCTCCTGTATTGTCAACCCATAAGGCCGAATGGGTGGCATTTGGCTCTTCTGAGAGTCTACCCAAGTTAGCGTTTCTATTATTCAAGCCACAAACCAGGTCATACATGCAGTCGTGTCTAGGAGAGATTATGAAGATTGGGTCTTTTCAGCTGTTTACACGAGTCCTAGCCTTAAGAAAATAGAATTCTTATGGGACAACATCATAGATTTTCATCCAAGAATAACATGCATTGGCTAGTCGGGGGAGATTTCAATAATATTGCAGATATTTCAGAATGAATAGGTAGAGGAGACAACACGAAAACCCTAAGGATCCAAAAATTCAGTGATAACGTGAACAAGTGTGGTCTCATAAACCTAGGCTGTAACAGTCCCAGGCTAACCTGGTCAGATAGAAGACAAGGATGGGAAAACGTCCAGAAAAGGCTCGACAGAGCTATGTCAAATATCGAGTGGTGCATTCTATTCCCATATACACAAGTTTACAACTTACCCCGTACATCTTCAGACCATTGTGCAATAATCGTAAACTGCTCAGGTACTCTATTCAAATCTTCTTCGATAGCTGTTAATAAGCCTTTTAGATTTGAAAATGCCTGGACCATGGATGATAGCTTTGAAAATATTGTTATCGGATCTTGGATTGATAATAGAAACATTTTGGATAACATAACCACTTTTCAAAATAAAGCTAAAATCTAGAATAGTGAGATTTTCGGCAATATTTTTAGACACAAGAGAAGACTTTGGGCTAGATTGATAGGCATCCAAACTGCCCTCTCTTTACATTATTCTCATAATCTTCAATGTCGTCTCAAGAGGGATATAAGAAATTAATACTTAGAAACCCTTGCTCATGAAGAGCTCTTATGGTTCAAGAAATCTAGAATTAACTGGCTTACTCAAGGTGACAAAAACACTAAGTTCTTCCATATATCTACTCTAGCCAAAAGGAAAAAAAAATAAAATTCTTACCTTAAAAGATGACAACCAGAACTGGCTCACTGATCTTAACATTATCAAGAATCACATTCTAAATCATTTCAACAAGCTATTCACTAACAGTTATATAGATCCCAACAGTTTCTAGTGTAATAATAACTACCCTAAAATTACCGAGGCTGAAGCCAAACTATTTGTTAATCCCCTTAGTAACAAGGAAATAAAAGATGCCTTCTTCAACACCAAAGCTCTTATGGCCCCTGGACCTGATGGGATCAATGCCCTTTTTTACCTCAAGTATTGGAATATTGTGGGTAAATCATGTTGTAAGTTCATCAAAAACTATTTTGAAAAAGAGGAAATGCCTACTGCTAATAGTAGAACTTTTGTGACCCTTATCCCAAAAACTGATCTTCCCCATAACATAACCCAGTTCAGGCTTATAAGTCTCATAAATGTCACCTACAAGGCCCTCTCAAAATTCTTGTGAATAGAATCAGACCCTTACTGAAAAACCTCATCAGTCCTGCCCAAAGTAGTTATGTGCCTAATAGATCTACAATTGACAATGTTATAGTCACCCAGGAAATGATACATACCCAGAAAAATAAAAAAAGGCAAAAGGGGAGTTCGGATTTTCAAAATTGATCTTAAGAAAGCCTATGAAAAATTGACTGGCAATTTATTAAACTTACCCTGGAAGATTTCAAATTTCCTTCGAAATTGATCAACATTGTCATGAGCATGATCACTAGCTTCTCTCTTGAATTTTTTTGGAATGGGCAGCCCCTAAGGGCCATTAAACCCCAAAGGGGGATCAGACAGGGGACCCTTTATCCCCTACATCTTTCTTCTGTGCATTGAAAAACTTTCCCAAATGATCAATCAATGCAACATCAAGAAAAAATGTCTTGGTCTTACTGCTTCCCAGGGAGGCCCTTTAATCTCCCACATGTTTTATGCTAATGATCTCATCCTTTTTTGCAAAGATAATGACAAGTCTTATAACCTCATGATGAAAACCCTAAGGAATTTATGTAACATGTATGGCCAAAACATCAATTTTAGCAAGTAAAAAAATTTTGTTTCTAAAAATATCCCTAGGAAAAGAGCTATTGAGATCAGTTATAATTGTGGCATTCCTCTCACTGAAGACCTTGGTACCTATCTTGGTATCCCTCTTATTCACAAAAGACTGTCTAGAAATAACTATAATCACATTATTCACACGGTGCAAGCTAAGCTTGCTGGGTGGAAGACCAATATCTTATCCTTAGCTAGGAGAATCACCCTTATTAATGTTGTTCTACTTCTATTCCTAGCTATGTTATGCAAGTCCAGGCTCTCCCTATTGCCATATGTGACAAGTTGGACAAGTTGAATAGAAGTTTCCTTTGGGGGGATTCCGACTCCAAAAAAAAGATACATTTAGTTAGTTGGGATAATGTTTACCCGAATATTAGAAAAAATAGGAAAAATGCACAAAGATGGGGTTTGCAATATGGAGATGGGTATTTTTCCCAAAAATCATGGAGGATTGGGGATAAGGAAAGCCAGAGAATGCAATTCCGCTAACATCATGAAACTTGGCTGGAAGCTTCTAAACAATGAAAACCTCATTTGGTTAATGTGATCAGAGCCAAATATAGTAAATTCAGAAGCTTCATGGAATGGGATAATATAAAAAAAAATGGCACCCAAATATGAAACAACAATAAAATAAAAAAAAGGCATCCCCCACCCTAGGAAAGTAATCAAATAGAATATCATTAATGAAGAAGAGGTCAACTTCTGGAAAGACTAGTGGTGTGGCAATAAGCCCCTTGAGAACAAGTATCCTAACTATGATAGGCATGATTCCATGGTTAGTCAATTTATCAATAATGATGATTGGAAGCTCAACACTCTAAAAGATCATGTGAACTCTGAGGACTTGCAAAGCATTGCAAATATTCATATTCCCCTCTATAGCCTCAGAAAGAAAGACCATCCAAGCTGGAATCCCAACCCTCAAGGAATCTTCACGATAGCAAGTGCTTACAAAATGCTGAATTCTTATGGAGATATGTTGGATGATAGAGAGAATAGTTGGAAATGGTTATGGAAAGTCAAGATCCCTACAAAAATCATCACTTTTATTTGGCTTATTCTATGGGACAGACTCCCTGCTAATGAGCTCAGATTCACTAAGAATATAATTGTATCCAATATTTGCCAGAGATGCAAACTCTCTGCTGAGTCAACCATACACCTCATCAAGGAATGTCCCAAAGCCAAAATCTTGTGGAGGCATCTAATAGGATTACAGCACCTTGATAGGGACATAAATCAAACCACTGTGGACTGGCTGAAAGATAATATAACTGGTAAACAAAGGCCTGATTTCAGAGGGCTTCCATGGGTTTACATTTTTGTTGCTAAGTTATGGAAAATTTGGAAGGACAAGAATAAGGAGTGTACTGAAGGAGTTAAGATCAAGGAAGAAAATTCTTTGAAATACATTCTGGATTTTGCAAATGATCTCTCAACAGCATTTGCAAAACCAGAAATCAGCCAAAAAACCCAAACTCATTAAGTGGTCTTTTCCCCCTGTAGGTAAACTCAAAATCAACACGGATGGATGCAGGAAAGATAGAGACAAAGGAGGATTTGGCGGCTTAATCCGAGATGAAAAAGCAAACTGGATACAAGGATTCATGGGCTGTCTACCAATCTGTAGTGCATTAGAAATTGAACTCTACGGGTTACTAAAGGGTCTGCAGCTCATCAAGGACAAGAATCTCAAAGAAGTCATTCTGGAAATGGATTCAGAGCAGGCAAGAGATCTATTGACTAAAGACCGCAATGTTTGGCATCCCCTATCTAGCCTGATTTTGGACTTCCACTTTCTACTACATACAACACAAACCACCATTCTCCATGTTCGTAGAGAAGGCAATAGATGTGTTGACCATCTTGCTAATGTGGGCGCTAATCAAGATTGCGCTTTTGTTTACTTAGAACAAACTCCGGATGACTTGTACTATCTGCTAAGGCATGATGCCGATAGTCTAGGACAATGGCGGCGTCTGTAATTTGACTTATTTTATTATATTTCCTTTGCACCAAAAAAAAATCATAACATTATAAATTAATATCTAAACCAAATAGCTAGCGTCTCATCCCAATTGTTACTCTATTTTAAGTAAATCTACTCATTCACTTTACCTTGTAGACAAAGAAGAAGAAATTGGGGAGGAATCTTTACGAGACTTGGAGCCTATGATTCTCTTTTGAGGAAAATATTATTGCCTTAACCCTAACTGATGATGAGGATGACATTGTCATATTCACTTAAGATTAACTAATTTGAAACTTTTTCTAGTGTTAAAAAAATTTGTTAAATTGACATGTTATGAATTTTTTTACGTAATTTTATTGGTATAATGCACTAATAACTATTTATTTTTATTTTACGCTTCACTTCACAAAGGTACGCGCCTTCGCCTTGCGCCTAGGCTCCAGGGACACTTTGCGCCTTAGGTGCGCCTGCGCCTTTAGTAACTCTGCATCCACCTGTCATCAATGTGTTAAGCTTGTGGCTAGTCCTCCAGGATGTGAAATGGCTATAAGTATACCTGCCACAAGGCCCTTTGAAAGTGCTGGATCTTACATGACTGACATCTTCTTCTATACACAACTTACAGAGGATAGTGAGAACTCTACTCACATACATTTTACATGACTCTCGGACTAGGAAGAGATTTTTGGAAATAAGTCCAAGTCAAAAGCAAAGAAAAATACCATAGCTAGAGCTTCAACCTCCACTGCCTTGTCCAAGCCAAAGGCCTGCTGCCCCTCTATCTCCCAAGTCCAAGAAACAAAAGCCTGGGCCTGCCTTCTAGCGTATTGTAAAAGGATGGAAATGTGTATTATTAGTTATCATAGTATGTGGGGTTTCCAAATAACTTCTCACCTGACCCCTCGACCCTCGCCCTCTGGCAAAGTCTGAATGGTTTCATAAAGCAGAAGATTTCCCTCCCAACCCCGAGCTTGGACTGTCAATTGTCGATCATGTTCACCTCAGCCCTCGCGCACGCAACATTGCCACTCCTCAGGCTCTGTTTGGGAAGGCTTGGTCTTTGCCCTTGCTCCACCTTTGCTCTGTCTCACCCTTGCTATTACGTTGTTAGCTGTGTAGCTTGTTGATGATATATTGATACCAAAAGAAGCAGGGAACATTACACTCACACCCTTTCAATTTTGGTCTCGTTACACTTATTATCACTCCTTATAGATGGGAATTACACTGACACATCCTATTGTTAATTAGTTTTTTTACGGGCGCCGATAACTTTTGTGTACAATGATTTACTCTCCCTCGTACATGCATCGAATTTTCATATCATAAGCAAACACAAATTCAAGAAAAAATCAATATGGAAAGTTTCTATTAGATTTTAGGTTTTTCTTAAAAGGCGGCACCATGTGATGTGCTCTCATCTAATTTTCAAGTTAAGCAAAATCGTCAAATAATAGATTTTCTAAGCCTTATATGAACTACAGATCTGGATAAAGTGCTTTGGATTAGTTTAGCTTCTCTTTGTTGGATATAGCTAATTCCTAATGTTAATTTTTTATAATAAGAGGAATCTATATAGATAATCTGGCCAACAATGACAAGTTTAGCGCTATGATTTACAGAAAAATAAATGTAACAAGTTGCACGATGAAAAAGGAAGACATAACAGAAGTTATACAGCCAAAGAAATTATTTTTAAAAAATATTTGCCCACAGTGATACCAACGATGTCCTTTGTAGATTCTGAAGATACCACTGAGTTTATCGGGGGAAAAGTAAGAGAGGACTTTGTAAGAGTTGCTGCTAGAGGTTTCAAGCATTCTTAGTAATCTTAAGGAAGCTGAGGGAGTCAAATCTGCAAAGAAGATATGGTCTAATAGTGTTTGCCTTTCGTTATTTACTTATTACGTTGAGTTTTTTACTCTAATTTATGGACCAGCACTTTGATAACAATATCTTAAGTGTTTGACTTAAGTTAATACAGTATAATGAAAGACTTAGTCAACTTCATGAAGCATGAACCCAGAACTCTAGAAAGAAAGTACTACAGCAGTGATTTTGCTACACAGGAAATAGCAGCATCCTTTTTTTTTCTTTCTCTTTTCAAAGTGAAAGGCCCATTGTTTTACTAAGGCTATAAACACATCAGTACAAACAAGCAATCAACAAAATATAAGCAACCTCCTTTATTCTATACAGTCATCTACGAACAAATTTGGAACTAAAATCCTAATCACACTGAAACCCATCATAGATTTCCCAGGCAATGCATAATCTTTGAGTAGTACGATGTCTAGGCACGCAGCTGTAACAATTGCTTAACCAATTGTTCAATAATGTCAACTGTTCTCTGTTCTTTGTCAAATTTTCTTGTTTTTTCTTCATGCCATATCATGTATATTGTGACTACAACAACCAGCTTGCATGACCTAGCTTGAAAAATTTTGCCACGGAATTTTTGAATGGCATACCTCAACATTTGCTTCTAAGAACTCCGGTGGATATCCATATTCAGTTTTTCTAGTGCCTCTTCCCACAATTAAAATATATTAACATCCCCAAAACAAATTATCTTTGTGCAAAACATAAAGAGCAGGTATCATCAGTGATAGAATTCCAAGCTTCTAATCTATTTTTTGTTTTCAACCAAACTTTACATACCATCAAGAGGATTAAAGCACATTTAGGAATGTCACCAGTAAACAAGACCAATTTCCTCTAGGGCACTGTCACTTAAGTAGGCCTCAAATCTTGCCAAGCTGATTTAACAGAAAAATACCGTTACTATTCAATAGCCAGAAGATTTTGTCGTCTCCCACACCGAGGTACTGCCATAGATCTCATTTCCTCATGCCACAACTTGAGAGCTTGTGATCTAGCATGAGACACCTCCAGTGATTATTTTCAATGATGTCTACAACTTTGCAATTTCCATCTAGACAAGAATCATATGTGATACAGTTCCATATTTAGCAACAATGGTTCCACTAGGCATCCAGCTATCAAACCATAACCAGATGCTTTTGTCATTCCTAACTTTATGAAGGATATACTTTTGCACTGTTGCTCTCAACTTCACTATCTTGCACCAAGTCCAGGACATATTTACAGTGGGTTTAATGAACCATATATGTTGATTTCTGGTAATGTTGTGTGACGTAACCTCACCCGCAGTGAGTCTTCTTTTCTGTGGAAGATCCGATGTGCTTATATATAAGCACCCCCGTTCTATTCTACCAATCTCTTAATCCCTAGGCCACCTTCTTGTTTTGGTAGACAATAAGCAGTGCAAGAAACCTTTGCTCCAGTGCATTTTACATCGTTCCTATGCCAAATAATGGCTCTGATTTTGGACTCAATTTGATGAATCTCTTCTTTGGCACGATAAAGTTGAACACCCTTAGACTTGCATGCTAATGAAGCAATGATATGGCAAGTTGGACTCTACCTCTATAAGAGAGGTATTCTATAGTCATGCCATTATTTTTCTTTAATAGCCTCTCAATAAGGACCTGGCAATCTTTCACATGGAGTTTGGTTGAGATCAGACGCTCCCCAAGATATGTAACGGGGGACTGTCAAAGGAAATATTAATAATTCGGAGCAATTGTGTAGTAGCTAGTCTCCTCATTTACCCCAGTCAAGAAGATTGAGCTCTTTTGCAAGTTATAGCCTGCTTGACCCTTGAGCTGCTACCCAAGATGAATAGATCATCTGCAAAGCATAAATGATTGATTTGCAATTCTTGGCATTTTGGATGAAATCTAAAACGAGGTAGGGCTGTGTATTCATCAAGAAAACCAGAAAAGGCTTCTATCACCAACAAATATAAGTAGGGTGAAATAGGTCTCTCCGTCTAAGTCCTTTAGCATTGGCAGAATATCAAACCAATCAACCGTTAATGTTGATAGCTAATTTAGCTGTAGTTAGACACCTCATGATCCAATCAATATAAGTAAATGGAAGGTTGAACACTTTTCATGGCACATATTAAGAAATCTCACCCCCACAGAGTCATAGGCCTTTTGTATATCAACTTTTTAAACACATCTTGGTAATCCACCAGTATTGTGATAGTTTTTTACCTGCTCTTCCATAAGCAATACGTTGTCCGTGCTTATTGGTCAAAAAACTGACTGCCTTGAGCTTATGATTCGAGGTAAAACTCCTTCCATTCTGTTGTACAGAATTCTGGAGATGGCTCTACGTATCACATTGTAGCATACAATAGGACGCAAATCCTTTATCGGATTAGGACAGGTGATCTTAGGAATCAAGGTAAAGCCAGTATTCATAAAATTAGAATCGCCGTGCCTTGAGTCAAAAATTGAGTAAAAGAATTGCATAAGATTGCCTTTCCACATCACAGTCCATTTCCTATCTCTGCTTAATCCCAAATTTTTGGTGGTAGAATTCTGCAGAGTAGACATCAGGCCGTGGAGCTTTACCCCCTTTAAGTGATAACAATGCATCTTTTGAAGATCCTTTTCCAACTGTATCAAACTTATATCACGCTGATAGAGGATTATGGTCTGCACATCTTGAAGCTTAGCATAACAGATGCAGATTTTTGAGAAATGTTGCAGTAATATTCCTTATTAAACTACTTTAACTGAGGTTTCAACTTTTAAAATTCCGCACACAATTGATGGCGAACATCACCTTCATAATCACTCTCCCAGATTTTCCTCAAAATGTCTTTAAAAAAGTGCTCTGCAGCATCCAGAAGATGTAAAACTTAAAAGCTCTGTTACCTTCGTGTCTGTCATGATAAGAGTTCAATTGTAAGCATGGAGTGATCAGAAATACAAGGTTCATTTGCAGTCGCAGTGGCAGTCACTTTAGGGATTCGGGAATTTTTTCAACCGATCTTTATTTTGCAGTATTCTGTCCGATCTACACATGATCGTCTCATCTTCTCTGTTACTACATCACGTATTAAATAGACCAACATCCTTATTCTCCATGACAAACTGTTTGTTAGATCGCACACCAGCAGCATAAGACTTAGGATTGCCATGAAGAAGTCACTTTCCATTCCCAAGCGATTCGTGCCAATACAATTGGCTACTGTTACGGGGCCACTGGCCATCTCCGCTTCGATTGTCAGCCATATCAATTATTACGCGGCCCTAAATCTGCCATTTGACCTCCCATTATCGATGTTTTTTTAGTATTGTTTGCAATTAATGACCTCTTATCCGCCGTATATATGACCTCTTTTCCTCCTCCTTTTTCTTATCTTAATTCCACCAATCGTTTATGTGAATTCCTTACCAATTCGCTAATCTCCTATCTCGTCATCCGAACCAGAACTAGCTATTGGAATATTCCCCAATTGTAAAGTCACTGAAACATCCCGATCCCAGCGCCATCCTAATGGTGTTTGGGGAGCAAGAGCTTCCTTTCGCACCTTTCACCTCATGAGCATTGTTCCACTATTTTCCAACAAAATCCTTCGCATACAGATCCTCTTAGGGTGACCTCGTAGGCAGCTTGATCTTCACTGAGTCGCCATTGAATCTCGAACGAGGTATCTCGTATTAAAAACCCTTGCATTCTAGAGAGATGGCAAAGCTTATCTCTCTACAAATTATTTCATCTAATACATAAGATAGATGGAATGCGAAATAAGGGAAATCGAATGGCCAGCATCCTTGACAACCAAAGCACGGATACCGTCTGGTCTAGGAGCTTCCAACAGGTGAATTTGGAAGAGAGCGGATTGAGTTCAGATTGAGAGGTGGGGCATTCAACTGGGTGGATGGAGAGGTGGCGGCATAGAGTGTTGAAGATGGCGAATTAGGGCTCAGTCGGAGTGTTTTTTGTGAAATGCAGAGGATTGCATTGATAAAATAAGAAGAAAGTACGGCCTTATAGCCTTACAAATAAAGGTCTACAGTCAGAATGTTATATTACTGTAAAAAATGCATCGAGGTGAATCTTTCAAGAGAGGATAATTCAACAGATAAGGGGTAGCAAGTGTAATTAATACCAATATATAAATGTGTAAAAGACGAATTTGACCCTAATTTTGTGCAAAATGTAATTTCTTATTTTCCCCACTTTGGCGAAGGCCAAATTTTTATGAACCCTATCTAATTTTCTTATTTAGTTTTTTTCTTTTTAGATACATTGCATTATAACCTATTATTCTCACAATGATTATCTCTAAAATTACCTCATAATAATGGCTAACCGAGGAGACCGAATGCAATGTACTAAAATAACATTTGATTAATTGTACGAATTTTACCTATAAATGCTTCTCTTTTCTTCTCTCTAAAAATGCCCCGTCAAGTTGAACACATTAGAATACATCATTTGTAAAGGTGTATTAGTAATGGAGAGATAGCCTTACCTTTTAATTTAAAAAACAATGTTTAACTTTAAAGTGATAGACATAAAGTGGCATCACTAGGTATTTTCATACGAAAGTATGCATATGGCCTTTCCTATAGTTTCAAGTTTCATCTTAAGAATATTAATAAGTTTTGCATGTTGCAAATTTTATACGATATCTTGTGTCAAACATTCAGTAGTAGCTTTCTACTGATCACTTATGTATATCCCACTCAAAACATTATTTGTGATATATCTTATAATTGTCGGTGTTAATCGTACCTGTGACCATAAATTCAAGTTATGAGAACTGGAGAGAAAATAAACAGTAATTAGAGCATATTATTATTTAAAAAGGTGTAGTTTTATCTCAAATTTATATAATCTTTTATTTTAGTACTGAAACCTCTCAAATATCTATATTTTTATCTCAATAAAGGACTAGAAAGTATAGACTTATCTCTTCTTCTTCTTCTTTTATTTAAAGTGGATGAGCAATGCTCAACTAACAATTATTCAACAAATCACTTGATTCCTCAAATTGATAGTTAAGATTTTACTATGTCATATTCATTTTCTTATCTTCTTAAGAGAAAGCCTATTTTCTTCCTTATTTTGTGTGCAATTGTATACCTAAAAGTCGCACAATTGACGTTACCATTTTTTTTCTCTTTGTATTAGGATTCGTTAACTTTTTATTTTCACATTTGCATATGATGTTACCATTTTTTTCTCCGTGCATAATGATTCATTAACTATTTATTTTCACATTTGCATCTGAGAGAGCTTTGAGACGACTGGATAACAAACATCATATTAATATAGCTACAAATTTGATATAATGCTTCAACTGGTGCCAAGTTATTGTGCATAATTTCATCGATCCAAAGAGGTCGTGATGTAATTGTAAGTTTAAATATAGTATTTTAGTCTCTTCGGAAGTTCTTAAGCTACGCATAATCGATTCTCCTATCGAAGGACTACTATCTTATAATTAATTGAATTAACATCTTCAGCCTTTACCACTGAATATCTCATGCCACGAGCTCAAGATTATTCTTAAGTTTGAATTTTGGTATTGGTGCTTGATTTTATGGTATCCTTAGTTCGATATAAAGAATCTTATTGTAAAGTATCTTTTCAAGGTGAATTCCTTATCACTTTTAATATGGGATCATTAACCAAGACAGAGAAGCAAATGCCATGGTTCTGATTAGGTTTAATCTGATCAAAGTTGCAAGATATAGGATCCTAAGGTCAGCTGATTATTGTGATGTGTTTGTGCAATTTACTTATTTTTACGTGGTTTTGTTTTATGAGTTTCGATTTCATATGGATGAAATGCTCACACAATTTCATAGAAAGCTACATGTCGAACAAATAATATTGAAGATCTGATGTGGACTTTGTGAGTCCCGCAAATCGATGGCCGAATTAGAGGTTGCTATTAAAATTTATATTTGCACAAGAATTGGTTAGTGTAAATGTGATGTTGACAACAGTATAGCTTTAATATGAAGTACCAATACATGTAAATTCATATCTCTCAATTTTAATAGAAATGACAATGTATCTCCATTTTTTCCAAAATTGTATTTTGTCAAGTATCTTAAATTCTTAGTTACGAAAACGCTAACAAACAAGTTAATACATGTTTTCTTATCTAAAAAGACATAAGATTCGAAGCTTTATAGACGGTAGTCATTTATTAACTGCCCTGACTCGCTCTGCAACTTGCTCAGAGTAAGCCTAAGGGAGTGTAAGCCTAACCTACGTAGTGAGCACCTTCATGGTGTTCATTTCGGTAGCTAGATGCAAGAAACATTATACGCATCTATTTATGCATACACGATGTTTTAGTGAAACAGAGAATTATGGTCATTTATATTATCATGTATGGAAACATTACACCTTCATGGTTTTTATGTCGATTATTATGCTTTATCATATATATATGCATTATCTCAGTAAATCTCATTCTCGTTGTTTTTTTTTTTTTTTTTTTTCTTTAAATTAAAGCATAATAAACTATGCTACAACATGTGATGAACAAAAACTTTATACTGCATCCCGACCGTGGATTAGCTAGTTCAGATGAGAATTGGAGGCAGTGGCGGAGGGAAGGGGGTGGCACAGTGGGCACGTGCCCACCTCCACCCCTCAGCATGTAGTAGGTTTTGCCCACTTCCATCCTTTGACATGAAGTAGTTTGTGTACTATGAGTCTTATATTAATGGTTTTGCTAATTTGGTATCCTTCAAAAAATGTATAGATTTAAATAACTTTTTTGAAGTCATGGTTCTTTTTCGATATACACAAAATTATTCCTATTACATAACAATCAAGAAATCCTAATACTTTAATTTATTTTTCCTTTTATTACTATAGATATGTAGTAATACTTCTATTCCTTTGAGGGATGCTTTATTGATTTTATTGTTCAAAATAGAATGCGAATTTTATCTCTCACAATAAAATTTTAAGTTTCATATTTATTGGTTTTCAATCGATACATTT
>JAVXUO010001944.1:0-126013 GCA_033065855.1 Escallonia rubra | reverse complement strand
GTATTTTTCCCAAAAATCATGGAGGATTGGGGATAAGGAAAGCCAGAGAATGCAATTCCGCTAACATCATGAAACTTGGCTGGAAGCTTCTAAACAATGAAAACCTCATTTGGTTAATGTGATCAGAGCCAAATATAGTAAATTCAGAAGCTTCATGGAATGGGATAATATAAAAAAAAATGGCACCCAAATATGAAACAACAATAAAATAAAAAAAAGGCATCCCCCACCCTAGGAAAGGAATCAAATAGAATATCATTAATGAAGAAGAGGTCAACTTCTGGAAAGACTGGTGGTGTGGCAATAAGCCCCTTGAGAACAAGTATCCTAACTATGATAGGCATGATTCCATGGTTAGTCAATTTATCAATAATGATGATTGGAAGCTCAACACTCTAAAAGATCATGTGAACTCTAAGGACTTGCAAAGCATTGCAAATATTCATATTCCCCTCTATAGCCTAAAAAAGAAAGACCATCCCAGCTGGAATCCCAACCCTCAAGGAATCTTCAAGATAGCAAGTGCTTACAAAATGCTGAATTCTTATGGATATATGTTGGATGATAGAGAGAATAGTTGGAAATGGTTATGGAAAGTCAAGATCCCTACAAAAATCATCACTTTTATTTGGCTTATTCTGTGGGACAGACTCCCTACTAATGAGCTCAGATTCACTAAGAATATAATTGTATACAATATTTGCCAGAGATGCAAACTCTCTGCTGAGTCAACCATACACCTCATCAACGAATGTCCTAAAGCCAAAATCTTGTGGAGGCATCTAATAGGATTGCAGCACCTTGATAGGGACATAAATCAAACCACTGTGGACTGGCTGAAAGATAATATAACTGGTAAACAAAGGCCTGATTTCAGAGGGCTTCCATGGGTTTACATTTTTGTTGCTAAGTTATGGCAAATTTGGAAGGACAAGAATAAGGAGTGTACTGAAGGAGTTAAGATCAAGGAAGAAAATTCTTTGAAATACATTCTGGATTTTGCAAATGATCTCTCAACAACATTTGCAAAACCAGAAATCAGCCAAAAAACCCAAACTCATTAAGTGGTCTTTTCCCCCTGTAGGTAAACTCAAAATCAACACGGATGGATGCAGGAAAGATAGAGACAAAGGAGGATTTGGTGGCTTAATCCGAGATGAAAAAACAAACTGGATACAAGGATTCATGGGCTTTCTACCAATCTGTAGTGCATTAAAAATTGAACTCTACGGGCTACTAAAGGGTCTGCAGCTCATCAAGGACAAGAATCTCAAAGAAGTCATTTTGGAAATGGATTCAGAGCAGGCAAGAGATCTATTGACTAAAGACCGCAATGTTTGGCATCCCCTATCTAGCCTGATTTTGGACTGCCACTTTCTACTACATACAACACAAACCACCATTCTCCATGTTCGTAGAGAAGGCAATAGATGTGCTGACCATCTTACTAATGTGGGCGCTAATCAAGATTGCGCTTTTGTTTACTTAGAACAAGCTTCGGATGACTTGTACTATCTGCTAAGGCATGATGCCGATAGTCTAGGACAATGGCGGCGTCTGTAATTTGACTTATTTTATTATATTTCCTTTGCACCAAAAAAAATCATAACATTATAAATTAATATCTAAACCAAATAGCTAGCGTCTCATCCCAATTGTTACTCTCTTTTAAGTAAATCTACTCCTTCACTTTACCTTGTAGACAAAAAAGATGAAAATGAGGAGGAAACTTTATCTGACTTGGAGCCTATGATTCTCTTTTGAAAAAATATTGTTGCCTTAGCCCTCACTGATAATGAGAATGACATTGTTATATTCACTTAGGATTAACTACTTTTCATTGGATTTGAAACTTTTTCTAGTGTTAAAATTTTGTTAAATTGACATGTTATGAATTTTTTTACGTAATTTTATTGGTATAATGCACTAATAACTATT
Organism: Escallonia rubra; assembly: GCA_033065855.1. Lineage (NCBI taxonomy): Eukaryota > Viridiplantae > Streptophyta > Magnoliopsida > Escalloniales > Escalloniaceae > Escallonia > Escallonia rubra. Next base: position 124,075 of record JAVXUO010001944.1, on the reverse strand, counting down.
TATTTTTATTTTACGCTTCACTTCACAAAGGCGCGCGCCTTCGCCTTGCGCCTAGGCTCCAGGGATCCTTTGCGCCTTAGGTTCTCCTTCTCGTTTAGTAACTCTGCATCCACCTGTCATCAATGTGTTAAGCTTGTGGCTAGTCCTCCAGGATGTGAAATGGCTATAAGTATACATGCCACAAGGCCCTTTGAAAGTGCTGGATCTTACATGACTGACGTCTTCTTCTATACACAACTTGCAGAGGATAGTCAGAACTCTACTCACATACATTTTACATGACTCTCGGACTAGGAGGAGATTTTTGGAAATAAGTCCAAGTCAAAAGCAAAGAAAAATACCATAGCTAGAGCTTCAACCTCCACTGCCTTGTCCAAGCCAAAGGCCTGCTGCCCCTCTATCTCCCAAGTCCAAGAAACGAAAGCCTGGGCCTGCCTTCTAGCGTATTGTAAAAGGATGGAAAGGTGTATTATTAGTTATCATATTATGTGGGGTTTCCAAGCAACTTCTCACTTGACCCCTCGACCTTGGCCCTCTGGCAGAGTCTGAATGGTGTCGTGAAGCAGAAGATTTCCCTCCCAACCCCAATCTTGGACTGTCAATTGCCGATCGTGTTCTCCTTAGCCCTCGCGCACGCAGCACTGCCACTCCTCAGGCTCTGTTTGGGAAGGCTTGGTCTTTGCCCTTGCTCAACCTTTGCTTTGTCCCACCCTTGCTATTATGTTGTTAGTTATGTAGCTTGTTGATGATATATTGATACCAAAAAAAGCAGGGAACATTACACTCCCACCTTTTCAATTTTGGTCTCGTTACACTTATTACTCCTCATAGATGGGAATTACACTGACACATCCTATTATTAATTAGTTTTTTTACGGGCGCCGATAACTTTTGTGTACAATGATTTACTCTCCCTCATACATGCATCGAATTTTCATATCATAAGCAAACACAAATTCAAGAAAAACCAATATGGAAAGTTTCTATCAGATTTTAGGTTTTTCTTAAAAGGCGGCACCATGTGATGTGCTCTCATCTAATTTTCAAGTTAAGCAAAATCGTCAAATAATAGATTTTCTAAGCCTTATATGAACTACAGATCTGGATAAAGTGCTTTGGATTAGTGTAGCTTCTCTTTGTTGGATATAGTTAATTCCTAATGTTAATTTTTTATAATAAGAGGAATCTATATAGATAATCTGGCCAACAAGGACAAGTTTAGCGCTATGATTTATAGAAAAATAAATGTAACAAGCTGCACGATGAAAAAGGAAGACATAACAGAAGTTATACAGCCAAAGAAATTATTTTTAAAAAATATTTGCCCACAGTGATACCAACGATGTCCTTTGTAGATTCTGAAGATACCACTGAGTTTATCGGGGGAAAAGTAAGAGAGGACTTTGTAAGAGTTGCTGCTAGAGGTTTCAAGCATTCTTAGTAATCTTAAGGAAGCTGAGGGAGTCAAATCTGCAAAGAAGATATGGTCTAATAGTGTTTGCCTTTCGTTATTTACTTATTACGTTGAGTTTTTTACTCTAATTTATGGACCAGCACTTTGATAACAATATCTTGAGTGTTTGACTTAAGTTAATACAGTATAATGAAAGACTTAGTCAACTTCATGAAGCATGAACCCAGAACTCTAGAAAGAAAGTACTACAGCAGTGATTTAGCTACACAGGAAAGACCAGCATCCTTTCTTTTTTTTTTTTTTTTTCTAAGTGAAAGGTCCATTGTTTTACTAAGGCTATAAACACTTCAGTACAAACAAGCAATCAACAAAATATAAGCAACCTCCTTTATTCTATACAGTCATCTACGAACAAATTTGGAACTAAAATCCTAATCACACTGAAACCCATCATAGATTTCCCAGGCAATGCATAATCTTTGAGTAGTACGATGTCTAGGCACGCAGCTGTAACAATTGATTAACCAATTGTTCAATAATGTCAACTGTTCTCTGTTCTTTGTCAAATTTTCTTGTTTTTTCTTCATGCCATATCATGTATATTGTGACTACAACAACCAGCTTGCTAGCTTGAAAAATTTTGCCACGGAATTTTTGAATGGCATACCTCAACATTTGCTTCCAAGAACTCCAGTGGATATCCATATTCAGTTTTTCTAGTGCCTCTTCCCACAATTAAAATATATTAACATCCCCAAAATAAATGATCTTCATCCTCTTTTTGTGCAAAACATAAAGAGCAGGTATCATCAGTGATAGAATTCCAAGGTTCTAATCTATTTTTTGTTTTCAACCAAACTTTACATACCATCAAGAGGATTAAAGCACATTTAGGAATGTCACCAGTAAACAAGACCAATTTCCTCTAGGGCACTGTCACTTAAGTAGGCCTCAAATCTTGCCAAGCTGATTTAACAGAAAAATACCGTTACTATTCAATAGCCAGAAGATTTTGTCGTCTCCCAACTGAGGTACTGCCATAGATCTCATTTCCTCATGCCACAACCTGAGAGCTTGTGATCTAGCATGAGACACCTCCAGTGATTATTTTCAATGATGTCTACAACTTTGCAATTTCCATCTAGACAAGAATCATATGTGATACAGTACCATATTTAGCAACAATGGTACCACTAGGCATCCAGTTATCAAACCATAACCAGATGCTTTTGTCATTCCTAACTTTATGAAGGATATACTGTTGCACTGTTGCTCTCAACTTCACTATCTTGCACCAAGTCCAGGACATATTTACAGGGGGTTTAATGGACCATATATGTTGATTTCTGGTAATGTTGTGTGACGTAACCTCACACGCAGTGAGTCTTCTTTTCTGTTGAAGATCCGATGTGCTTATATATAAGCACCCCCGTTCTATTCTGCCAATCTCTTAATCCCTAGGCCACCTTCTTGTTTTGGTAGACAATAAGCAGTCAAGAAACATTTGCTCCAGTGCATTTTACATCGTTCTTATGCCAAATAATGGCTTTGATTTTGGACTCAATTTGATGAATCTCTTCTTTGGCACGATAAAGTTGAACACCCTTAGACTTGCATGCTAATGAAGCAATGATATGGCAAGTTGGACTCTACCTCTATAAGAGAGGTATTCTATAGTCATGCCATTATTTTTCTTTAATAGCCTCTCAATAAGGACCTGGCAATCTTTCACATGGAGTTTGGTTGAGATCAGACGCTCCCCAAGATATGTAACAGGGGACTGTCAAAGGAAATATTAATAATTCAGAGCAATTGTGTAGTAGTCTCCTCATTTACCCCAGTCAAGAAGATTGAGCTCTTTTGCAAGTTATAGCCTGCTTGACCCTTGAGCTGCTACCCAAGATGAATAGATCATTTGCAAAGCATAAATGATTGATTTGCAATTCTTGGCATTTTGGATGAAATCTAAAACGAGGTAGGGCTGTGTATTCATCAAGAAAACCAGAAAAGGCTTCTATCACCAACAAATATAAGTAGGGTGAAATAGGTCTCTCCGTCTAAGTCCTTTAGCATTGGCAGAATATCAAACCAATCAACCGTTAATGTTGATAGCTAATTTAGCTGTAGTTAGACACCTCATGATCCAATCAATATAAGTAAATGGAAGGTTGAACACTTTTCATGGCACATATTAAGAAATCTCACCCCCACAGAGTCATAGGCCTTTTGTATATCAACTTTCTAAACACATCTTGGTAATCCACCAGTATTGTGATAGTTTTTTACCTGCTCTTCCATAAGCAATACGTTGTCCGCTATATGCTTATTGGTCACCAAAAAGCTGACTGCCTTGAGCTTATGATTCGAGGTAAAACTCCTTCCATTCTGTTGTACAGAATTCTGGAGATGGCTCTACGTATCACATTGTAGCATACAATAGGATGCAAATCCTTCATTATATTAGGACGGGTAATCTTCGGAATCAAGGTAAAGCCAGTCTTCTTAAAATTAGAATCCCCTTGCCTTGAGTAAAAAATTACAGGACTGCTTCCACTACATCATTTCCTACTGTTTCCCAATTTTGGTGGTAGAATTCTACAGTGTAGACATCAGGCCGTGGAGCTTTACCCGCCGCCTTAAGTGAAAACAATGCATCTTTTGCATCATGTGCAGTCACAGGAGCACACAACATGGCTTGACCTGCATTCGACAATCTCTGCTTAATAACCTGATGCAATCGCTCTTTGATCCGCAATTGCCTAGGCACAAGATCACCAAGGAATTAAGTAAAAATGTTTGATAGTAACCTGGTTGGCAGCTTTTTCACCATTAAATTGTTAACACTGAAAATTTACAACACCTTATTTTTTGCCCTGTGTACTTGCACTTTCCTGTGGAAATAAGCTGTATTATTATCTCCCAGCTTTAAATCTTTGATTCTAATAGTACAAGGCTTCATCTGCTTTGGGTATATGGTAATATTGATTTTGAAGATCCTTTTCCAACTGTATCAAACTTATATCACGCTGATAGAGGATTATGGTCTGCACCTCTTGAAGCTTAGCATAACAGATGCAGATTTTTGAGAAATGTTACAGTAATAATCCTTATTAAACTACTTTAACTGAGGTTTCAACTTTTAAAATTCCGCACACAATTGATGGCGAACATCACCATCATAATCACTCTCCCAGATTTTCCTCAAAATGTCTTTAAAAAGGTGCTCTGCAGCATCCAGAAGATGTAAAACTTAAAAGCTCTGTTACCTTCGTGTCTGTCATGATAAGAGTTCAATTGTAAGCATGGAGTGATCAGAAATACCAGGTTCACTTGCAGTCGCAGTCACTTAGGGATTCGGGAATTTTTTCAACCGACCTTTATTTTGCAGTATTCTGTCCGATCTACACATGATCGTCTCATCTTCTCTGTTACTACACCACGTATTAAATAGACCAACATCTTTATTCTCCATTACAAACTGTTTGTTAGGTCGCACACCAGCAGCATAATACTTAGGATTGCCATGAAGAACTCACTTTCCATTCCCAAGCGATTCGTGCCAATACAATTGGCTACTGTTACGGGGCCACTGGCCATCTCCGCTTCGATTGTCAGCCATATCTATTATTACGCGGCCCTAAATCTGCCATTTGACCTCCCATTATCGATGTTTTTCGAGTATTGTTTGCAATTAATGACTTCTTATCCGCCATATATATGACCTCTTCTCCTCCTCCTCCTTTTTCTTATCTTAATTCCACCAATCGTTTATGTGAATTCCTTACCAATTCGCTAATCTCCTATCTCATCATCCGAACCAGAACTAGCTATTGGAATATTCCCCAATTGCAAAGTCACTGAAACATCCCGATCCCAGCGCCATCCCAATGGTGTTTGGGGAGCAAGAGCTTCCTTTCGCACCTTTCACCTCATGAGCATTCTTCCACTATTTTCCAACAAAATCCTTCGCATACAGATCCTCTTAGGGTGACCTCGTAGGCAGCTTGATCTTCACTGAGTCGCCATTGAATCTCGAACGAGGTATCTCGTATTAGAAATCTTAGCATTCTAGAGAGAAGCCTACAAATGCTTTCGTGTAATACATAAGATAGATGGAATGCGAAAGAAGGGAAATCGAAAGGCCAGCATTCTTGACAACCAAAGCACGGATACCGTCAAGTCTGGGAGCTTCCAACAGGTGACTTTGGAAGAGAGCGGAATGAGTTAAGATTGAGAGGTGGGGCATTCAACGGGGTGGAGAGGTGGCGGCATAGAGTGTTGAAGATGGCAAATTAAGGGTCAGTCAGAGTGTTATATTACTGTGAAAAATGCATCGAGCTGACTCTTTTTTTTTTTTTTTTGGTACAAAAAAGTGTGATTAGTTTTTCACACCGGGCGGCGAAGCTCTCCCTACCAAATTTTAACGCAGCTGCATTCCCAAAGTTCGAAATCGAGACTTCTCGATTAAGTTAAGACAACTCCTTACCAGCTGACATACGCGCTTGGTGGTCCATCGAGCTGACTCTTTCAAGAGAGGATAATTCAACAGATAGTGCATGAAAGGGAAAAGTTTATATGAAGACCCAATGGTGAAAGGGTAGATAGTGTAATTTCTCACATAAGGGGTAGCAAGTGTAATTAATACCAATATATAAATGTGTAAAAGATGAATTTGACCCTAATTTTGTGCAAAATGTAATTTCTTATTTTCCCCACTTTGGCAAAAGCCAAATTTTTATGAACCCTATCTAATTTTCTTATTTAGTTTTTTTTCTTTTTAGATACATTGCATTATAACCTATTATTCTCACAATGATTATCTCTAAAATTACCTCATAATAATGGCTAACCGAGGAGATCGAATGCAATGTACTAAAATAACATTTGATTAATTATACGAATTTTACCTATAATTTTTTTTTTTTGATTAAAATTTTTACCTATAAATGCTTCTCTTTTCTTCTCTCTAAAAGTGCCCCGTCAAGTTGAACACATTAGAATACATCATTTGTAAAGGTGTATTAGCAATGGAGAGATAGCCTTACCTTTTAATTTAAAAAACAATGTTTAACTTTAAAGTGATAGACATAAAGTGGCATCACTAGGTATTTTCATACAAAAGTATGCATATGGCCTTTCGTATAGTTTCAAGTTTCATCTTAAGAATATTAATAAGTTTTGCATGTTGCAAATTTTATACGATATCTTGTGTCAAACATTCAGTAGTAGCTTTCTACTTATCACTTATGTATATCCCACTCAAAACATTATTTGTGATATATCTTATAATTGTCGGTGTTAATCGTACCTGTGACCATAAATTCAAGTTATGAGAACTGGAGAGAAAATAAACAGCAATTAGAGCATATTATTATTTAAAAAGGTGTAGTTTTATCTCAAATTTATATAATCGTTTATTTTAGTACTGAAACCTCTCAAATATCTATATTTTTATCTCAATAAAGGACTAGAAAGTATAGACTTATCTCTTCTTCTTTTTTTCCTTCTTTTTGTATTTAAAGTGGATGAGCAATGCTCAACTAACAATTATTCAACAAATCACTTGATTCCTCAAATTGATAGTTAAGATTTTACTATTTCATATTCATTTTCTTATGTTCTTAAGAGAAAGCCCATTTTCTTTCTTATGTTGTGTGCAATTGTATACCTAAAAGTCGCGCAATTGACGTTACCATTTTTTTTCTCTTTGTATGAGGATTCGTTAACTTTTTATTTTCACATTTGCATATGATGTTACCATTTTATTCTCTGTGCATAAGGATTCATTAACTATTTATTTTCACATTTGCATCTGAGAGAGCTTTGAGACGACTAGATAACAAACATCATATTAATATAGCTACAAATTTGATATAATGCTTAAACTGGTGCCATGTTATTGTGCATAATTGCATCGATCCAAAGAGGTCGTAATGTAATTGTAAGTTTAAATATAGTATTTTAGTCTCTTCGGAAGTTCTTAAGCTACGCATAATCGATTCTCCTATTGAAGGACTACTATCTTATAATTAATTGAATTAATATCTTCAGCCTTTACCACTGAATATCTCACGCCACGAGCTCAAGATTATTCTTAAGTTTGAATTTTGGTATTGGTGCTTGATTTTATGGTATCCTTAGTTCGATATAAAGAATCTTATTGTAAAGTATCTTTTCAAGGTGAATTCCTTATCACTTTTAATATGGGATCATTAACCAAGACAGAGAAGCAAATGCCATGGTTCTGATTAGGTTTAATCTGATCAAAGTTGCAAGATATAGGATCCTAAGGTCAGCTGATTAATGTGATGTGTTTGTGCAATTTACTTATTTTTATGTGGTTTTGTTTTCTGAGTCTCGATTTCATATGGATGAAATGCTCACACAATTTCATAGAAAGCTACATGTCGAACAAATAATATTGAAGATCTGATGTGGACTTTGTGAGTCCCGCAAATCGATGGCCGAATTAGAAGTTGCTATTAAAATTTATATTTGCACAAGAATTGGTTAGTGTAAATGTGATGTTGACAACAGTCTAGCTTTAATACGAAGTGCCAATACATGTAAATTCATATCTCTCAATTTTAATAGAAATGTTTTATTCTAAAAACAATGAAGTATCTCCATTTTTTCCAAAATTGTATTTAGTCAAGTATCTTATATTCTTAGTTACGAAAACGCTAACAAACAAGTTAATACATGTTTTCTTATCTAAAAGGACATAAGATTCGAAGCTTTATAGACATAAGTCATTTCTTAACTGCCCTGACTCGCTCAGACTCGCTCTGCAACTTGCTCAGAGTAATCCTAAGGGAGTGTAAGCCTAACCTACTTAGTGAGCACCTTCATGGTGTTCATTTCTGTAGCTAGATGCAAGAAACATTATACGCATCTATTTATGAATACACGATGTTTTAGTGAAACAGAGAATTATGGTCATTTATATTATCATGTATGGAAACATTACACCTTCATGGTTTTTATGTCGATTATTATGCTTTATCATGTATTTATGCATTATCTCAGTAAATCTCATTCTCGTTGTTTGTTTGTTTTTTTAAAATTAAAGCCTAATAAACTATGCTACAACATGTGATGAACAAAAAAATTATACTGCATCCCGACCGTGGATTAGCTAGTTCAGATGAGAATTGGAAGCAGTGGCGGAGGGAAGGGGGTGGCACAGTAGGCACGTGCCCACCTCCACCCCTCAGCATGTAGTAGGTTTTGCCCACCTCCATCCTTTGACATGAAGTAGTTCGTGTACTATGAGTCTTTTATTGATGGTTTTGCTAATTTGGTATCCTTCAAAAAATGTATAGATTTAAATATTTTTTTTTGAAATCATGGTTCTTTTTCAATATACACAAAATTATTCCTATCACATAACAATCAAGAAATCCTAATACTTTAATTTATTTTCTCTTTTATTACTATAGATATGTAGTAATACTTCTATTCCTTTGAAAGATGGTTTATTGATTTTAATGTTCAAAATAGAATGCGAATTTTATCTCTCACAATAAAATTTTAAGTTTCATATTTATTGGTTTTCAATCGAACACGTCAAGATACATTTAAAATCTTGGTGCCCACCCTACAGAGAATTTCTGGACAGAATTTCTGGCCCTACACAGAATTTCTGGCTCCGCCACTGATTGGAGGGATGCTGCTTGTGAAGGAAGCGTAATGGCCGGCTTCGATGCCAATTTAAGATCCGGGGGCCTCCCAAATTCTACGGTGGCATGGCCTCCATGTGGCTGTGAATCATAAGAGAGCTGGCCCTGAAGATGTTATATACATTGTGCTCAAGCAACTGATCAAAGCTCCCTTCAGATAGTTATTTGCTTACCGTGTTCCGGACTTTCAAATTTCAAGAAATTTGTGAATGTGGAAAGCAATTTGCAGTGCTGGCCAACTCTGACTTTTCAAACCAATCTGCTTGGGAGGTCCTAAAGGTACTTGTGCTGCCTCTCTCTATTCTTTAATTTTTGTGGCTTGTATGCAAGCAGAGACTCATCAGCAGGGACAAGCTCAAGACATGGGGGATTTAGACATATGATGAGACGCAATACACTTATTTAAGCTATTAGAAGATGAGAAGATGACTCTGCACCGCATTCAGAGGGAAACAAGTTACAACTTCTTTTTCCAACATAACCAAACCTCAAGAACAGATTAATTATGATTATGTTCCTTGAGATCATCCAATGATCCGTCCCAACAGCCCACTGATACCCCCAAAAAAAAATCGAGGCTGTTCCCCTCGAAGCTGTCCCAATTGAGGATGTCCTAGATAAAAGACCTGATGGGAAGAATCAACTAGCGTTGGAGCTGCAACCGTAGCTTCACCAGTGAGTGTGTGCGCATGGCAAATTTTGCCACCCAGAACGACCTGTAAAGGCTAGTTCAATTGCTTGAATGATCAAAATCCGACTGCGTGGTCCTCTCATATTATCGGGACAGCAATCCGTATAACTGCTGAAGCAAAGCCACCATGTTACTCAGTTATCAGCTTTACTACTTTGCAAAGCGTCCACCACGAATCTCAATCATGCATCAGGAAAGACCACAAGCCAGAAAGAATTAAGCTACCCTAGACTAAGAAGAGAACGATACATCTGAAATGCTGCAAGCCCCTAATACTAAACGCGCACCCTCCAAACAAACAAAAGCAGGGCTATCATCAAACCCACAAGCAACACAAAGAATGATCCAGTGGAAAGGGATCATCAGGAATGAAGAGAAAAAACCAACATTTCATTCAAACTAGCAAGTAACTCAGAAAGAAAGAGTTAACATTAAGCATTGGAGGATGCATATTTACAAATGCCCTACCTAAAAATGAGAGTAACAAACTAAAGCACTTCCTCCAACATGAAGGAGATAAAAGGATCCTAAACAAGGATAAACTTATTTTCCCTTTCTTCTATACAAGTTATGCTTTGACTATGCCTAGAAATAACATCAAAGGAGCCCTCAAACTTCCAAAAGGCCATTCACATCAATACCAAAAGAAACTACTACTACACTACACCTTTGCAGGTGCTTGCAGGTGCTTCTGAGACCTTGTATGAATCGGGGGTTATCGATGCTAACCACATACCGAAATACAAATTCTGCAAAATCACCACAACCACCAAAGCAAAAAGTATCACCCAATTAATTATCGCATGCATCAGTCAACACTGCACTAATCAACATTTGAAAGAACAACAGAAACTCCTTACATCAATCTGTCTCTGCACGGTCCTCGGCCGCTTCTTCGGCCGCCGAGACGGCCTCGCTCCGGTCATCGCAAACACGTCCTCCTCGATCTCCTCACGCGTGAGCGCGATCGCAAACGTCCGCCTCTTCTGCTTCTTCTCCTCGCCGTTTGGCGCCCTCTTGTTCTGGGGCGACGCCTGCGCTTTGTTCTCCTGCGGAGACATTCCTCCGTTTTTTGAGGACCCTCCGTTCAAAGGATTTGGCTTCTGCGGGGCGGCCTTCCTAGGCCTCAAATTCCAAGTTTTTGGGACCGATTCTTCGGCGGCCGCGGCGGCCGCCGCCTCGATTTCAGCCAGCGGTGGTTCTTCTTCTACTACCTGTGATTCTGCAGCTGGCGATTCAGGTTTTCCTTCTTCTAAAACGTCGTCGCTTGGCTTGTGTGGACGTAGACGAATACATATCTTCGACTTTCGCTCCTTTTCGACCGATTTCTCGATTGTATGATCACTTTCCTTTATCCCTATCGCCGATTTCTCGATGTTATCGCTAGCGGTGAAACCAGCTTTAACACTCTCCACCATCATCATACTTTTCCTGTTCTTCGAGACAAAGCCATCCGATTCGGAAGCCAAATCGCGAACTGGAGACTGCCTGGGAGCGGATTGATCTCGCATGAGCGCGGCCTGATCGGATCGCCTCCGGCTGGGAGACTGCCTGGGAGCGGGATCGCGGATCGGGGAATCCCGAAGAGGAGAGCTTCTGGGAACGGGATCGCGCATCGGTGTTGGGGGATCGAAGAGGGGGGAGTGGTTGCGGCGAGGGGGCGGCTCGAGGCGGCCGCGGTGGTGGTTGTTGGTGGGTTTCTTGCACTTAAACTCCGGAAAGTGGTGGTGCTGGTGGTGGTGCGGGTGCGACTTTGCAGGGACAGGTGAAGCCATATATGCTCTAAGAAAGAAAAAAAAACAAACCAAAATCTCCTTCCAACAAATCACTGTGTGCCTGTTCTGTGTGTTATGAATCTCTATATAACAGGATTCCTGGGAATTCCGAATCCTGGTAACTATGATATGAAGTGTTCGAGAGAGAAAACAAGAAGGGGGAGAGAGATTTGGATGGATCCCTAGAAAGAAGTGAATTTGGTGGGGAAGATGTGCAGGTGTGGAGGTGGCTTGGTGAAGAGGTGAAGTGTGTGCGTGTGTGTGGAGAAAATATATGTACTCGTATATTGGAGTTGGAGACCGGAATGGTGGAGAGGGGAGTTTTCTTTTGTTGCCGGATTTACCCTTTCTCAGTCACTTCTATTTTCAGATCTGCCTTCTGTTTTCCTTTTTCTTTTTCTAGGTAAATTGGGAAAATAGAGTTGGTTTGTTCTACAAACTCTGCAGTCTTTGAGTCAATACAAACTACAAACTGCCATCAAGCAAGAGCAATAAAAATCGGATAAAGTAAATTTACTCCTCTGGATTTGGGATCTGAATTTCTATATGGAAATGGACTCACCCACCCGATTATTGTTACTCTAAAGCTAAGAAGATAATAATAAATGGTGCACTAGCCTATTTAAAAATTAGCAAATTTTAATTCAAAGGCGATTTGAGATTAACGATAAGACGGCGTAGATTTAAGAGGAAGAACGTTGGCATAATTTTTTCTCACCATAAAAATAGACAAGTCTCATCTCATCTCATCTCATGACAATACTTGGGAATTTTACTACATTTATTTAGAAGGTAAAAGAACTTACGAGCTTTTAAGTATAAAAAGGGACGTGGTGTCAACCTAATAAGAGGGTGTTTGAGATTGATTCTAGAATGGTCAAACCTGATTAAATCAGGTTTGAAGTGTTTGGCAAAAAAAGTGAACTGATTAAATCTGCTCAAATGTGCTCAAAACTGATTAAATCCATAATCCTCGTTTTCTAGGATTAAGATTTAATCAGTTTCGGAGAATCATGTTTGACCAAGGGAATTACCAAAATATCCTCACACATAAAAGACATTAAATGCTCTCTTTCAATTTGTTTACACTATATGGTAATTTTGACACACTAAATCTATTTTAATCTCTTTTTATCCAAACACTTTCAATAACTTTTAATTTTGTATACTTCAAACGGATTAAAGCTGATTTTAGAAACTGATTCTGATTTAATTTTAATTCATTTTTGAGAATCAATCCCAAACGGCCTCTAAGAGCGTATATCAGCATGGAAAAAAGATAGGCTCCATTAGGAGATAGAGTCCTATTGGACTTGTAAATATTTACTCTTAAATTCATATCCCTCTAGGAAAAAATATTTGTAAACATTTACTTTTATATTCACGTCTCTCTAAGGAAAAAAAAATTCATATAAGCATTGACAATGAATTCCGGGTAGAACGAAAATTCAATGAAGCGGCACTCCCTAACTACTGTAACTAGTAATATAAAAATCCGCACCAACAATACCAATGCCAGATGTAACGTGCAAATTATTAGTTATTACTTCCAATTGACAACAAATTTAGAAGACTAGTGAAATATTTTGGTCTGGTCACTGAGGAAGTGGGTCTTTAAGTTCCAAACATTCGATGAGGAGGCTGTTGAAAGCAGCCTGAGAGGATCCTTCTAAAGATGGGGACTCCCCACTTTAGAAGGGCAAGTGGCAAGTGGCCTTCAAAGGTGACCAACCCTACTGAGATGGATCTCACAGTACTTCAAGACGTCCCATCAGCCTTCAGCAAGGTCCGTCCAACGCGAGACCTCAAATCCAATCCCAACTCAAACTCAACTTTCAATCGGAATTAGAACTTGCGACCCGAGCAAACATTTGGCCACTTTTACGTGTACACCAAGATCGATGGTATTTATGAATGAATGAAATATCCCCTATTTTAGATATAAGTTGATCTTTATTTGTAATTTATCATGTTACGAGACTCTAATCAATTGGCTAATTTCTACTATCCATCAGAAAGATGAAGAAAAAAAAATTACATACCAGTGCCCAATAACCCGTGTCAAGTACGGGAGGGTCTATTAATAGTCATTTATTTTAGTAGTTTGAATTGCATAAAAAAATTTATTGCAATTTTATATCTTCATGGTTATTTTTATCAAAGATAGTCCCTTTTATTTTTTGGGTAGACTTTCTTTATTTTTTGGGTAGACTTTCTTTTTTGGGTAGACTTTCTTTTAACGCCCCAGATTTTTCTTTATTTATTTTTTTATCAGGATACTTGTGTAAGTACGAAATAGAATGTATTGTGACTTTGAATTAAATAGTGGGCCTATAAATCAATTGAAGTTTTTCTTTGTGGAAAGTAGGTTATACTTTTGGGATTAGATGATCCAATTTAAATTTGGGCTTTAGTTTGACCCGTTTATAAAGTTAGAGAATTTTGGGACGTAATGGGTATTTTGCAATTCTTATTGGTTTAGGAATATAATTACATTCCTTTTAGGGTGATGATTTATGTACATTATAATTCCTAGGAGCATAAACTTCAGAAGAGCCTCCAAAGAATCTCTAGGAAGAATACTCTTCAGATTTTGGTCATTACATTGAAGTAAGATCTTATTTTGATATTGGGATTGAGGTTTGTGGTAAAAACCTACATAAGCTAATGTGATTGATAGAGTCTAATATAAATTTTGGGTATCTTTATATTAGGGTTTTTGATATAATTGGTTTGAAGAGATCAAGACTTGGAGTTGATTTACGCAATTGAGGTAAGGGTTTTCTCACGCATTTACCCCATCCGAATTCTGATTATCGATCCGTTCATCAATTAATTGATTCTTTAAAGAGATCTATTGATTCTTTAGAACCCTAATTACATTCTTTGTAATTATAGAACCCTAATAGTTCTTTGTACTTTCGATTATTGACTTTGATTCGTGATCTTTTTGTTGTAAATCTTTGTAGCACGTTCAAGAGTCCGTAACTTTTTCGTTCCTTGTCCAATTTCAGTATTTTTACACTTTTTGAAAACCTCAAGCAGTGTACTAAAACTGTTTAGTTTTGTGATTTTCGAAATTCCAAGTGATCGATATTCAGAAAATAGACCTAAACATTGTTATGCTTATATTTCTTCCAATTCAGGTCAGCCAATTTTGATTTACTGTATCTTATTTTTTTCTCATTGGTTCTTAATGATCTTGGACATTCTGAAATCCTTGAAGAGTCTTCTTCAACTTTGTAGTTTAAGGTTTTATCAGAATCCGTTTGGTTCTTGGTCAAAATTGAGTTCGAAAATTATTTATCAGTGCAGACTTTTCTGTTTTTGACACTGTAAATCAGCCCATTTCGATTTGTTCTATCTCCTTTGTTTCTCATTGGTTTTTCATGATTCTAGACAATATGGAAACCTTAAAGAGTCCTCTTAAACTTCTTAGTTTTGTGTTTTATCAGAATCTATCTATTTTCTGATCAAATTCAGTTTGAAAGTTATTCATCGGTGTAAAAGTTGCTGTTTGACACTGCAAATCAGCTTGCTTTGACTTGTTCCATCTTATTCGTTTCTTATCAGTTTTTGATGAACTTAGACATTACAAAATCAGTAACGAGTCCTCTTCAACTTTTAGGCTTTGTGTTTTCTTAGAATTCGTTGATTTCATTGTTGAATTTAGCCCTTAAATAAGACTATTCTGCGTAGAATCGTGTGAACGAGAATGCCTTTGTCTGCTTCAAACTTTTGGTGTTTATTAAGTTGATTTGGTAAATGTTTTTATAATCTGGCGAGCCATGTCACAGTGTATGTGACTTATCTATTTCTGACTTACCCACGTGGATTGGAACGTGGGCTAGCTCAGCGGGATGAGCTAGAGATCGCGATCTTACTTTCTGAACCTTGTTTCACGTGTCAGTGATGGCACGCGTGACACATTTCTGAATGGCTCTCGTGGTCTTCGTCTTTGTTCTGATTGAACATTTAGATTTTGATATCTGATCTATTTCAAGATATTTTCGAACTTATCTTAAGTATTATTGAATTCACTAGAGTCTTTTTGAAATATAAGATGTCATTATCAGAGCTTATGTAAACGTTTCGAACTTAATATTGTATTGTCCGCTGGTACAAGCTATTTGACCTTGTTTCTAATCTGATTTCTGAATTGAAAATTAGTGCATTGGTTTTGGTACTCGCCATGCACCTTGGTATCGTACTTTATCAACTCCAAGTACTATTATTGATATAGCGTGCTTTGTGCTCTGTGGGTGGGTGTGTGCGATTATCTTTACTGGGCTTTGTGCTCACCCCTTTTACTTTCAGGTTATCAGCCAGTGTTTGGAACTGTGCAAAGGAATTATAAGGCATGGCTAAGTAAGAAGCTTTTTAGGGAAGGATTTTTCTGTTAAATTTATTGTCGAATAGATTTTGCTTTAGATTTTATTTTAGAGCTCCTTGTAAGAGTAATTGAGGTCAATGTAACTGTTTTAAGCCGGTGTGGCATTTTTTGATGTTTCTTGAAGACTTATTCTTAGATGCTCTGAATACCCAAGGGGAGACTTTTGGATATTTTGAGGTTTTCTACCTTCGTTTATTTGAAATTAACGCTTCGAAAAATCGGGGCGTTACATGATTAAATAGTCATGCAATTGTTCCGTGATATTTGTGTGTGTGTGTGTGTATATATATATATATGCTTTAGTTCTTCTGAATTGTAAGTTTAAAGAACAATGAGTAGATTTGTTATAGTGTCGTCGCTAGATATTTGCTTTCTTTTAGCTTTTCTTACATCATCAAGCATCATATAAAATGAATATATACTTAGCACTTGGAATAGTTGAATTGTTCCGATGGTAACATGAACCCTAATTAGCAAATACAATAATAATTATGGTAAAAAAAGGGTTGCACGTTTTACATATCCATTTTAATTTTAAATGCTTATACATAAATCTTATCCTTTAGTTAAAAGAGCTTTTAAGGTGCTAATGACCAGAAATATCCTCACAGGTGTTAATAGTAATTAAGCAAAAATTTAAAGGACATAGACATCTCATTAATTTCAAGTAAGTTATTTGCTTTTGTCAAAATAATTTTAACAAATAACAAAACAATCACGAATAATTTTTTTTTTATATCTTTTTCTAATTTTTGTGAAATGCATGTGTGAGGACGTTCAATGAGCAAAAATGTGTCATTTTTTTAATGCTTTTGAGGTGTTAATAATAATAAAATAATACTTGATATGTAGGTACATTGATAAACCGTAGTTTAAAAAAGGGTAAATTTAAAAGGTAACTTTGCTTTTCATATTATAGGTCAACCATTTGTCACAAAAATATAGTTCTTACATCTAATAAATGGCTTTAGCGGTATTTTTCCATGGATACTTATTTTATCATAATATAATGTAACTTTTGCATACCAACTTTTGTCGGGTTGTTGACTACGTACATTAAGCTTGTAAAATTTAGCAAATATCCTTATGTTAAGCTAACAATTACAGAGTGTAGATTAATCAATTCATCTAATTGTTATTGAATGCACACATCAATTATCACTCATAGACATAATCGACTATATTATAGTTAAAATTATGTTTCAAAGCTTATAGTTAGCCTAATATTTACTACTTGGTCTTGTTATTCATGTGAATTTAATCAACCGTAAAAGTAATATATTTTATTTTGGGTCCTATTAAAAAAAATTGTTTGATTACAATAAGCTTTGTAAATTTACTTAAAACAAATTCACTACTCAAACATACTAAGAGTATATTAGTCGTATCTTTTTTTTTTATTTCAAATCTCATATTTGATTTGCTCCCTAAATCCTTATATAGGAGATATAACCATTTAGACGTGAGGTCTTATTTAAAAATGTTGACCTATAATTCGTTTATTATATATTTCTACACATTAATTTTTTTAAATGACTCTCTTATGTATATCGTATATATCTATATGTGAATAAAGATTATATATTTCACTCAATTAGAAAGTCATTTTTTCCCGTCTAAATCTAATATGTTATTTAATTTTTTAGACATATGCATTTTACATTTACATTAAAGAGTGCTTTAGGGAATACAACAATCAAAATTAAATCCTAATAAGTTATTGTATTTATTAGGTTGAGTTTTAAAATGATTAGAATTAATTTTTGTATTACATAAGGGATATGAATATAATCCTCATTGTTCTTGAAAAAATTAATCTAACTTAGAAATAAAAACCCCATCAAAGTTTAAATCAATTGTTAGATCATTTTGTTTTTTTTTTTTTTTTTTTTTTGTAAGGCTCATAAGTTGTTTAACCTCAATTGTAATTTTTTTTCTTCTAAATTAAAAATATTATCTTTGTTTTTTATATATAAGTTTCTATGTTCATATTATATAGTGGTATTAAGGGTACAATAGTTGATATTAAGTCCTAATAAGTCAATATATTGATTGAATTAAGTTTTAGAATGTTTAGAATTAGTTTTTAAGTTATATAGGGCTTGCAAAAAAATCCTCATTAATCCTGAAAAATTAATTAAATTTAAAAATAAGGATCCTATTAAAATTTAAATCAATTATTAGATAACATTTTTGTTCAAAATCTCATAAGTTTTTCTATTTTTTTTTTTTGGTCTATTAATTTTAATATTCATCATTAGAGAACATTGTCTAAGGACATAATTGTCAAAATCAAGTTTTAATAGATTAGTATATTGATCAGGTACGTAGAGTTTTAGAATGATTACTTAAGTTAAATAAGGCTTACTAAGATAGAAGTTAATTGATCATATAATAAGGAACCTATCCAAGATAAAATTGGAGACCCTTATTGACACCATCTTATCTAGTATATAATGTTTATAAGTTTATTTCACATTGACAACATAATATGATGATGTGTCATGTAAAGAAACAATGACGTGTTACGTAAATAAGCTATCACTTTCTTTCTCGCTTCGCTTATTATATATTATATAAATTATTGTGGGGGGTACGCAATGCGTGTACAGTTTAGTATTATAAATCCATAATATGTATATGCATAATAGATGAAGAAAAATGATGTCGTGTTGCACTGGATATACACTCTCTTGCTTCGATCCATTGTACAAACTATAAGTGAAAGATGGAAGTAAATTTGGTAATGAAAATTGGGAAAAATAATATAAACTTTGGAAATTGATAGAAGTTAGCAGGCCTACAATTAGTAACCAACCAATAACTTGCCATTATTTTGCAGAGAGGTGGTAAAGAAAAGATGGAAGTATAATTTACATGTAAAATACCATTATTACGATTTTATTACCTATTAATCGCGAGAATTTGACATGTAGAAAATGGATAAAATTAACAGTTTAAACAAGACTTTACCATAAAATGCTTCTCTCAATAATACTACTTATAACTTGCAATAGTAAGTACATTAAGAAGTTTCTTTCTAAACAAATAACTAGGATTTCTTGAATCCTACTGAAAATTGCAATGCTTTATTTCGATTCTTAATGAAAATCACTGCTTCGAGATCCTATTCTCAAATTGGCTAGAGTTTGAGTCCAATCTTAAAAACACGTGAAACTTGATAATCAACATTGGAAGTATGGAAAGTAATGTTCCTAAAGTGAAGATCCTCATCGAGAAAATACGCTACATACCAGTGACACTCGCACAAGAAGGTCATCTCGTTAAGGCCTATTCAAGAGTACAAAGTATAGTCTTTGTGATATTTTCGGTTGTGCCAAGTTACTCTGTCGGTTCTATTTTATGAAGCGGCAATTACAGTCATGCAGCCTTTGGGTGTGCGGCATGGCTCAGTTGCTCTATCATATCACTCGATGGATCTTAATGTAGCACAAGCATCGGTAACTCAAACATATTGTGTTATTTACTAACTCTGAGAGACTGTTGCACCATAGATGACAGGACATGAGGGGATTAGCACTGCAGCTGGACCTATTTTTCTTACCATACATCAGCTATTAGTGCTGCACTATTTTTCTACAGAATCGTACTTGGAAGTTCTGGATCACTGACTAAAGCAATCTCCATGGCCACCTTTGTATGCAGAGCAAGATCAACAATATCTATGGACTGGACGACATCACCAGCTATAGATATTCATAAATCTTGATTTGCATTTGGCCAGTTAGCTCACATATGTTCTTGTGTTACGTTTTTTAAGTATGAACATATGCAATCAGTCGGGATGGTTTTTTTAATCCCAACTTAATGCAATGTTTCTGCTATTAAGCAAGAAAAAGTTCCTTAAGAAGTTTGAAATATCAAAGGAGAGTGTTCATAGTCAAGCACGCTACCTTCTCTCTTCTTTCTCTCTTTAAACCACCAATCAATACTAAATTGTCGTTGCCCCACCGTGCGTTAGTGCGTGTTAGGCGGCCCCAGGTTTGTGGCGTAGATAACTATTTTTTTTTTTTAGTTGAGCTAGAGAATGTCATTCTTTCTCAGTTACAAGAGTAGCAATACTACTTTCCTAGGAAAGAGAAAGGAGATAATGCAGTTACATTCAGATTGAAAGCTAAGTTATACACAAGGGAGACAGGGACAACTCAAAACAAAACAAAAGGCCAAAAAATTAGATTATAGCTGCTTCCATCTGTAGATCTGCAAAAAGAGCTGCTTCGATTATGTTATGTTGAGTTGATTTCCTTTGCTTTGACTTTGGCCTTCTTAGTTTTACCCAATTTGATATGTACCATCCGAAGGAAATGATATCTTCTGAGAGTAAAAAAGATGTCATTTATCACTTCGGCAGTCCTTCTGTCCCTGTTTCTACGCTGCTGTAATGATAAAAGAAAATTGAATGTGTATACATGAGTATGTAAGAAGTGTAATGTAGATAACCAGTTTATTCCTATAATAAGTCCCTTCAAGCTTGTTGCATAAGTAGAGTTTGCTTGGAAAATTCCCTCAAAATGTGCGGGGTGGGAAGCAACTGTATTATGAATATCAATAGTGTGGATAATATTTGTAAGCTCTTGAGCAATAAGAATGTTATCCACAATTGCTTTTCCTTCGATAAAAGCATTTTTGGAATGGGGAGATTAATGAAAGAAGCACTTTTTTTAAATGACTTGTAGATAGTATTACAGAGACTGATTGGCCAGAAATCATAGGGATATTCTTTTTTGGGAATGAGGGTCAGATAAGAAAAATTAGCTTCAGAGAGAAGGTGACCAGATCTCAAGAAATGTATGTTTCACAGTTGCCCAGTATTTTTGATACATTGTGGAAGGGATGCAATCCGAACCAGGGGTTTTGAGTGGGACGAGATCAAACAGTGACAACTTTACCTCATCCCTAGAAAAGGGAGCATTAGCGAATTTATTTCTACTTCCGAAAGGGATATAGTGATGGCGTTCATGAGGGATGGATTGTTTGACCAAGAAGACATCGGTCGATCCCTTGCTTTCAAGATAACAGAGAAATGCTTTTCCAATACTCACATTATACCCTTTTGGTCAGAGATCCAGATATTAGAGGAGTCAAAATTACCTTCGATTATGTGAGACCGATGAAGTTTTGTCAAGGTGTGGAAAAGTTTGGTATTTCTATCACCTTCTTTCATCCAACGAGACTTCATTTTTTGAGCCCAACAAATTTCTTCACAATCAAGTAACCAATCCAAATGCAGTAAGAAGATTTCACATTCTCTTTGGGCCTCATCATTTGGCAATCAAGCTTGAGTCGTGAGAAGTCGTGCCTTTGTGCCTTCAATTTTTCCAGGGATATTGTTTAAATTGGTCGAGCTCTAGTTCTTGAAGGCTTTCATCAGGGATTTCCCTATTTGCATTACTCTACAGAGGGGAAGCCTTCAAAATGGTTGTTCCAGACATTTTGTGCTATGTTCATGCTTTTCGAATGTAGTAACCAAAAAGCTTAAAATTGTTTTGGAATAGGAGCAATACTCCAAGGTTGACACGTGTCCAGCAGAAGCGAGGCATGATCTGAAACTTGGATACCAAGATTGGTTACAGAAGCGTGTGAAAAAAGTTGTAACCAATTGCTATTCATCATAGCCCTGTCAAGTTTCTCAAAGGTACCCGCAAAGTTAGGTTTGTTATTAGTCCAAGTAAAGATTGGACATTTCCAATGAACGTCAGTCAAAACATGTATCTGAATAAAACTTAAAAAAGGCCGAGAGACCCGGAATAACTAAAGAGTCTTTTCCCGATTTTCTGTGAGAAGTACGAACTTGGTTAAAGTCTTCAAAGATGAAAAGGAGACCATTATAGGCAGATAAAATCGTGGAGATTCTATCCCAAGTGGCTGCACGCTGAGCGGTTTTGGGGTTCCCATAGATAAAGGCACCTAACCAAAGATCTGAATTTGTATAAGGTTTTGGTCCATATGCTCTATAGAAATCGAAAGCTAGGGATCCAGAGATCGCCACTAATACTATGAAGTAAGTATATTTGGATCGACTCCAGACGAGAAGGTAAATCCATACCCAAAAAACAACTTATCTATTTTTGTGCAGGGAATAAGAGTTTCTTGGAGAAAAAAAGATTAGGCTTGAATTTCTTGATCAGTGAGCGAGTTGTTCGAACCTTTCAGGTAAGACCAAGACCCCTAGGGTTCCAGCTGAGGATCATCATCTGGGGTTGACACCCTCGGAAATGTTTTATTCTAGGGGGGGTATGTATCAGCAGGGAGATTTTTTTTTCTTTACAGTTGAAGGACAAAGGTAGCTAAGAAAGAATTCAGAAACTGTTGCAAGTAAGCATGTAGTGAACAATATGGTAAATAAGCTAGAGAGGCAATAAGTATATAAAAAAACATGGGGCTTGGAGTCTGTTTAGTGGAGAGATTTGTCAGAGCTGGATCCAGGGTGCTGAGAGTTGAGACTTTGGTTGCTTTCCTTTGAGTTTCGCAGCTTGGAAAGCTTGATTGTACACCTCTTTTGTTCCTTTTATAGTCTACCAAAATTGTTTCTTCACTACTAACCGAGTCTGATTGTTGTATGCTCGTCTTATTAGTACTGAATTGCAAAAATGTGGAGCATATAATGTCCAGCGTGGGACAGGAGCAGGATTCCAGCTCTCTTTGGTCTTGGAAACTGAGGAGTCATTGTGTTCAGTTTTGATATCTTCTTCAAGAATCTTTGTTTCATCAAAATCCAGTGCTTTACGTAAGAAAACTGGAGAAAATTTTTGAACTTCTTTTGAGGATGGTGGATCATGAGAGGAAGTTTCTGCAGAAATGCCGAAGTGCTTAAAAGCCATTAGATAGGGATCCAGTTGCATGAGGTACTTCTAGAATTTGTATGGACGGGTATTTTCATAATGAGATCCCTATCCATTTCGTACAGTGAGAACTGTTTCCATGGGTGGACATAGTTTTTCCAATTCCACACATTCTGCTTGATCTTCTAGGAATTTGGAGAGATCTTTCGAAGAAGACATGGAAGGGTGAGGTAGTTTACTTGCAGACACAGACTTATTAACGAGTCTGGGGTTCTCTTGAGGAGAACTAAGATAAGATTTGGATAATTGCGACACTATTGCTTGACAAGAATAAAGGTTAGGTTTGAGGCCAAGAAAGTGACCGTCTAAAAAGGAGAAATTTGTTTCTTCATCTGGAGTAGGGATGCTCTTTGGTGTGCAATGGACTACGATCTATTACTCATTTCTAGTCAGTTCAGAAGAAGGGAAAAGAAAAGTAAACTTATACTTCTCAGAGGAGTCACTGTCACTTAAGTCTTGTGAGTCCCAAATGACTTTTTGTTGAGTACCTTTTATGGCACGAGTGGCCAAGAAATTGACTAGATTTACACTATCCCTTCTTGCAGCTAGAGGAGAGTCATTTTTACCATAAGTAGCTACGACAGCTAAAAGAGGAATGTCAGAAGGAATGGCGTTCTTAAATAAAACAGAATCTAGAGATATGTGATTGGGTCGTGTACCTTTGAGGTCAACAATATGAGAATTCTTCGAACCACAAACTTGAGAAACATCCACGTGAGAGGTGGGAGTGCTTTTTTGCTACACCAGGTTGGAGGTTGGAAGAGTAGGGCTGTTGTTGGGTCCTTGTTGTCCTGCTTATTGACTTGCTGAAGACTTCGGTTACTAGCAATACCTTTTTCCATCATTTGATGTGGTAACATAGGGGGGAATTTAAAGCTTATGCGGAGAGAAATCTTGTGTTGAGGTGGCATGACTGATTTACCTTTGTCTGTAGAGGACTTTTGCACGTCTTTATGGAATACCTTGATATGACCGAATGGAGAGGAAAACTTCCCTTAAATTATTTAGACTTCTGACATCTTGTCATACATGATAAAACCTCCTTATGTAGCTTGTGGCTTTAAGATTTGCTTCTTTCATGCTTACCTTATTGTTCATGATGAATTTCTCACCAAGGACCCCAAGAGCAATATCACTGTAGCTTGATCCGTGCACAACAGGTTGAACAAAAGGCTGGTTTTCAAGTAATAGAGCTTTGGTCAGCTTGGACACTTTTCGGCCTTTATTTTTACGCCTTTTCTTCTTATAAGCTGAGGTGGCTCCGCCATCAAATTTTGATCCTCTAGGATGGCAAATAGAGGCACCATCGTCTATACTTGGTTGTGGGATAGAGGCGTTTAAATGGTAGAGAACTCGTGGAATTGATAGAGCTTGCTGAGTATTCTTTTTCAGGCTATTTGGATTTTTCTAAGTGGAATCTAGGGCAAAGCGGAGAGTTGTAGATTTCAAACCTTGGACATCTATTCTAGTAAGTGTTAGCAAGGCCACGGATATCACCATCATAGAGGTGATAGTCTTCTTCAGTGAAATGATGATATGAGTTAAAGCGGTTAATACTAGCAGTTCTTCTTTTAATTCCTTCAGTAACAACTCGTATATCGGCACGGCAACTATGATGGGAGTGACCAATGATCCCACAATGAATACAAACCCTAAAGATTTTTTCATATTGAAATTTTAACCAGATAAGGTTATCTTCATCAAGCTTATGAAAAATACCGGGTATGAGTGGGTATTCAAGTTTAACTTTGATAAGCATTCAAATGTAGTCAGAATGATATATGATATTGTCCATCTAAGGAATATAGATGGGTTATCCAATGATGTCCGCGAAAGATTCTACTAAGGAAGGAGTTTTGAAGTCACTTGGGATGGAACCAATACAAACCCACAGATCTGCTGTATAAATCAACACTCGGCTAAAGAGCATGCCTTGCTGCTAAGGCTTGAGCACCAACAAGGCGCCCTTAATATTCCACAGGCTGTTGCAGAAGACGAGTCGAGCTACATCTGGTGATACAAACGAGAACAATATGAGTTCTTTGAGGAGAATAACTCTAGTACGACTTCCACAGAACTAATGATTATTGACAAATGTCGAGAGTACTTCTTCAGAGTAGGTCTTGCAGTCGAAATTTTTTCCTACCAGGAAGCAAGAAAGATATTGTCTTTCTTCAGTAATGGCTTGAGCATTTGGGTAGAGACAGAACTTTGGCGAGGGGAGAGGTCACCATAAGAGTAAAGGGGGAGCCCGAAGGGCCTGGTAGAGTATATTCAGTTGAAGGCATGAGGTATCATGCAATGGCTTGACTTGAGGAGAAGTTAGGTATAAGAAGAAGAGTAATTGGGGTTTAATGCAGGTTGGCATGCAAGATTTGCATAGGGTTGATTAGGGCAAGGAAGGTAGGTAGAAGAAGAAAAGGGAGCATTTACTGAGAGCTCCACTCAGACGAAGAAGAGTTTTTCAGACAACTAGGTTATATTGAGTCTTTTTATTGGTTCCCTCTCTCCAGATCCGCTGATCTGTAGTGGAAATGATATGGTAAGGGATCAATCATCCTTTCTATATCTGAATGATTGTAGCGACTTCACCTAGGAGACATCGTCGGCGGGGCTTCTTCAAGAGACCTCCACCATTCTTTATTTCCTCATCATACATCATCCCTAAACTCTCTACCCTGCTTGTAATTTGCAGATCTGATACTACTTTTTTCTCGATTTTGTAGGTTTTGCGAGCTGAGCAATATGTTCGGATGAGGCTAAGAGTAGCAGTCACTTATGTGGGTTCATTCGATTTGATGGATCTGGAATTGCCAATTTATTGGTGTTTGGTTATCGCTCAATTTTAGGGTTGCTCGTGTGTTTGGCGTCCGGCAAATGGAATTGGTTTTGTGATCGTGAGTTTGAGTTGGTTTAGATGGTACCTCGACTCTTTCTGTCATTCTCTTCATGTTTGTAGGTTTACTTCGATTGGGCCTCCACATCTCTCTCCTAGTTGTTGACAGGATAATCCCACCCCCCCCCCCCCCCCCCTCTGTCCCTTTTTCCCCCATCCATCCTCTCTAGGAATGTTCTCTTTCCCCTATTTTGAGGTCATTTCAATGAGTTAGTGCGTGGTAGCTTTCAGAGAGGTTTTTTGGCTAAATTCACTAGGAATGTGGTTCAATTTTTTTGGTGTTTAGCCGAGGATAGTTGTTGGTAACGTAGATGTCCTTGTTTGCACAACCGAAGGAGTCCACTAATGTTTTTCGGCACCCAAATATGTGTTTATGGTGGTTTGGTGGTGATGGGCTATTGACTGATGCATTTTCTCGTCCTTGTTTCCTCTTTCGTAATTCCGTCAGTTTTTTGTTATGGACTGGCAATTACAGTCATGTAGCATTTGGGTGTAGGCCATGGGCTCAGTTGCACTATCATATCTCTCAATGGACCCTAATGTAGCACAAACATTGACAATTTTAATTGCTCTTAAAAGGCTAAACGACATCAACTCAAACATATTGTGTTATTTACTACCTCAAAGCGATTGTTGCACCAGATGACATGACAGGATATGAGGAGATTAGTACTACAGTTGAGCCTACTTTGTATGGATAGGTTCTAACACTACTACTCCCTCCGTCCCTAAAAGAGTGATCCATTTCACTTTGCACGTATATTAAGGATTTATGTTATATATTGTGTGTCTTTCCCATTTTACCCTTTAGAGATAGGGGGAAGAGAGTGGGTCATGAGAGAGAGAATTAGTTGGTAGAGTGTTAAATGTTGAGAGAGAAATAGAATAAAAAGTGTAAAGTGGTGGGCCATGAGAGAGAGAATTGGTTGGTAGAGTGTTAAATGTGATGAGAGAAATAGAATAAAAAAAAGTAGAGTTAATTACGCGGTTGACCACTGTACTATTAGGCAAATTTCACTTTGACCACTGGATATCGATTTGTGTCATAGTAATCACTAAACTTTAAAATTCGTTTCAATAAGGTCACTCCGTCAATTTAAGTCCGTTTATTTAGGGGTATAACCGTCCATTCACTGTTCACCGTCTTCTTTCTTATTCTTCTTCTTCTTATTCACTGTTCACCTTCTGTAAGCTCCCTTCTTCTTCTTCTTCTTCTTTTTCACTGTTCACCCTATTAGATTTTGTCAAATTCTCACTCGAAAGCTTCCCCGGGGAACCTTCCCCTTTTCAATATTCCACCGATCATGCTTCAAAGTCTGGCCTTTCAACCACCCATCAGCCCCAATTCACCACCCATGAAAAGCAAACGCGCCATCGACATCGTTGCCGGCGAATCTTCTGGCGACCACGACGACGACCTCTCCAACAAGCGCAGCAACTTCTCCGGCGAGGCCACCGTTTCCGGCCAAAAGGCCGTCGCCGAGCACGAGAAGGGGGAGGAAATCGCCGCCGGAGCAGAGTCCACGGGGCTGAGGTTGCTGGGCCTGCTGCTGCAGTGCGCCGAGTGAGTGGCCCCCCAATTCACCACCCATGAAAAGCAAACGCGCCATCGACATCATTGCCGGCGAATCTTCCGGCGACCACGACGACGACCTCTCCAACAAGCGCAACAACTTCTCCGACGAGGCCACCATTTCCGGCGAAAAGGCCATCGCCGAGCACGAGAAGGGGGAGGAAATCGTCGCCGGAGCAGAGTCCACGGGGCTGAGGTTGCTGGGCCTGCTGTTGCAGTGCGCCGAGTGAGTGGCCCCCCAATTCACCACCCATGAAAAGCAAACGCGCCATCGACATCGTTGCCGGCGAATCTTCCGGCGACCACGACGACGACCTCTCCAACAAGCGCAGCAACTTCTCCGGCGAGGCCACCGTTTCAGGCGAAAAGGCCGTCGCCGAGCACGAGGAGGGGGAGGAAATCGCCGCCGGAGCAGAGTCCACGGGGCTGAGGTTGCTGGGCCTGCTGCTGCAGTGCGCCGAGTGAGTGGCCGTAGACTTTCCTCTAGTTTCCTCTCCCTTTTCCCTCTCTAATTTGACTTTTCAAAATTAAAGAGTGGACAAAATGAGACGGAGAGGGACTGAAGAAGAAGAAGAGAGAGAGAGAGGGGAAGGAGGGAAAAAAGAGAAAGAAAAGGAAAATTCATAAAGACTAGCGTAAAAAGACCAATATACCCCTGAGTAACCTAACTCCGTCAATATTAATTTGACGGAGTGACCTGATTGAAACGAATTTCAAAGTTTAGTGGTTATTATGACACAAATCGAAGACCAGTGGTCAAAGTGAAATTTGCCTAATAGTACAGTGGTCAACCGCGTAATTAACTCAAAAAAGTATAAAAAGGGTAAGTCTGTCAAAATATCTATAGAATCTTTCTTAATTTGAAAGTGATCACTTTTTGTGGGACGGTCCAAAAAGGAAATATGATCAGTTTTTTAGGGACAGAGTGGGTACTTTTTATCTCTGCATAACAATACTTGTGAAGCTAGAGATTACTAAGAGTGTGTTTGGAACCAAGAAATTGATGGGATTTCATTTCAAATACTTAAAATTTGTTGTTGGAACATTAAAAAAAGGAATTGAAATTGGATTTCATGGGATTCGACTAAATTTGTTTCTATAGTGTGAAATCTGATGAAAAATGGTCGGATTTCGTGGGATTTGAATTTACTTGAATTAAATATAATTATTTACATATCTTACCATTTTCTGGATCTCTCCAACAATTAACACACCACCACCGTCTTCACCGCCGCTACCGCCACACCACATTTACTACCACCACTTCCGCCACCGCCACCGCCACCGTCACCACTACTGCCCCCACCACCACCATCACTACCACCTTTGCCACCACCACCACAACCACCGCCACCATTATTGCCACCACCACCACAACCACCATCGTCGCTACCAATATTGCCACCACTATCACCATCGCCGGCACTATCACCGTCGCCACCACCACTATCCTCACCATCGCCACCACCGCCACTGCTACAGTCACACCACTTTTACTATTACCACTGGCATCACTACTGCCATCAGCACCACCACCACCACTGCCACCACTATTGTCGTCGCCACCACCACCACTACCACCGCTGTCGTTGCAGCCACCTTTGTCGCCACCACCACCACTTTTACTACCACCATAGGCAACACCACCACCACCACCACTGCCATTACCACCACTATTGCCGCCACCACCACCACTACTGTCACCATCGCCGCCGCCGTCGCCACCACCCCACAACCATGTGCTGGCACTAGCACACTTGAAACCTTACTGTAATTTATTTTTTATTATAAGTCAAGAATACAATTGTCAAAAAAATTATTACCTTTTCATTTCTTTTGTTCTCTAAACAAAAAATAAGAATTCTGTAATTTGAATTCCATTCCGTTCCAAACAAAAAAATTTGAATTCTGAATTTGAAATTCAAATCCTAAAAGAATTGGTTCCAAACATACTCTAAGTAATTTCCATGGCCACATTTACATGCAGAGCAAGATCAACAACATTTATGGACCTTTTCAGCCAATATCTATAGGTTAGTTGTTTATTTCCTTGTATATTCTGTGTCACGAAAAATGTCGTGACCTTTTCAGCCGTTTGGCAAAATCTTGTAATCGCTTCAAAGCGCTTTAATTTCAATGTTATTATCATCTTTATCAACAAAAAAAAAAAAAACATTTATGGACCGGAGATCACCAACTTTAGTTAGCTCCCATATGTTCCGATGTTATTGTATGTCTTCGAGTATGAACATGTTATGCAATCAGTTGGGATGGCTTTGTTAATCAACTTAATGCATTGTTTCTACTGTTAAGCCAAAAAGAAATATTCCATCGATTGTGCCAAGTTATAACTATCACGACTTAAAAGGAACAAATCGATATATCGAGAGCATTTTTATTTCAGTGAAACACGTTGCCAGGCCATTGTGGCTACAGCAAGCCATATGCTGTGTCGTGTGCCGCTAATTTGTAAAAATAACTTGAAGTATCTTTTTAACGCTTAAAATCAGCGCCAGCATGCTGCCCTTGGAAAGCAGTTGACACCCCCCCCCCCCCCCCCCCCCCCCCAAAAAAAATACAATTCGTCACTTGCTTCCCTTCCCTTTCCAAACTCGCTCACTCAAGCCCTCTTAGTCCTCCACCCAGCAGCCCTTAGGGAGCTCATGGCGTGCCGCCGAGCAGGGAGCTCTTTTTCACTCTCTAGCAGCCGGTGGCACATAACATCCTTATGAGCCGTCAGCATTTGCACTGGGGCCTTCCCTTTTGACTCGCCTTCATCCACCTTCCTCCCAACCTCTCTCATGCTCCCTCTCTACGTTGCCAGCCCTCATATCTCTAAGTTTGGGTTCCATGCACCCTCACTACTCACATCATGGAAACCCACCTTAGGACACATCGAACCATAGCCATTCATCGCTTATTGGTCCTCCCTTCTCCATGACAATTGTTGTCGCAATCCCTGCACCACGACACGAAGCTTTACCTCGCCCAACACCGCTTCCATGCTATGTGTCACCGACAATGCGTCCGCTGACCATGCTCATGTGCCACGTCCGGGTTACGTGCCCTTCCCCCCTCCCCACCAACCATAACACTAATTGGCCGCACCCATGCGCCATGTTCATTTGGCGTGCCCCTTAGACTACACACATCTACCACGCCCATGCGCTAAGTCATTTTTATTGACGTACCCCCTTCACTCTGTCATACTACTACACTTCTGGCATTGGTCTGTCACTCCACCACCATGTGCACACCTCAGATCTGGAACATGCTTTTGACACGCTCTTTGGAGTGCACAGCATTTTGAGAGGCTCACCCTTATAGTGATCCAGCATGAGGACCGTTCGCTGAGAGAAAGGTTTGTAATCGAGATAATATTTCCACCTTAGGGGACTCGAGTGACACTAGGCACGCTGGAGCTGTGACCCACCATCACACTTACGTTACCACTGATCAGCGAAGCCCCTATTATCTGAGCTCGAAGTCACTCTAAACAAGAGCAGGTGGTCTCTAAAGGACATCGCGTCTATTCTATCTGGTTGTTAGGCGTCGAGCCTTCCCAACCACTGTCAGGTTCTACACGTCCTTTGATGCCTCTCATAGGGCTCAACAAAGGTATTAATCTAGTCGCTAGATCGAGAGCGTTCTCTGACCACTGTGTGACTCAATCTTCCTAAACAGACAATTGAGGCAGTTGGGGTAGGGAAAGTGAGTACAGTGCTTGATGCTCCTACTGAACACTAAAATATGGCATACCGGAGAAGAGATGACACCTCTGAGGGCGCGTCACTTGTACCAGTGACAAGACACTTTCAGTTGCCTACCTATATAGTGGACTTAAGAACTCATTTTAACAATATTTGACAATTTCACTCTCTCTAAAATTTCATAATCAAAGAATTCTAGAGAGAAAGAACCTAACTGTTGAAACTGAAAATTAGACCTTGACGTTGGACCTAAGCATTTGACATTGGACTTGTGACCATTGATCATGTAATCACTCCGCGCTTAAAACCCTGCAGCAGTGCCAGTCCTCCAACTCTGTCTAGGCAGTCTCGATTCCTGCCCTTGCTCCTATCCTTCCTGTGTCTCATGCATCATACTTGACATTTCACTTAAACTAAAGTACTTGTGGCACCTCAACGTTTACAAGGAACCGACTTCCTTGACATCACCCTTCACCACCTCTCTAAGCAACCTCAACGGCAACAAACTCGAGATCTAAACCCTATTAGCCATATATAAGCTGGCAGCCAGCTTTAATTGTTAAACATCATTGCCGGTAAAAATCAAATCGTTAACATAAAAGCACACATAATAAAAGTTAAAAAAATAATCACATAAAAGCAAAGTTCTCAAACTGAAGCATGGATCTAACAATATCTATGCAATTCTGACTGCCATATACACCAATCCATATTTAGGTTAGCATCCTATTTAAATGACGCATTAAATCATTGCTGACCTTATATTACCCCTTTTGTTACTCAACAAAGCCTCGAGCTTTTATAAAAAAAACTGCTACATATATGAACCCATAATTTTTTTAATAAATAACTGAACAGAAGTATAAAAATACCTGCTGCGACCACTACCAGTAATCTGAATGTAGCTGTCCCAGAGACTTTGCTACAGGAATTCTTTTTATGCTTGTCGACAAACCTAGCCAGGATTATGAATGGCAAAAGCTACCCCAAGAATCATTCTTCTGCGAGTCATACAAGTAAATATTTGATGCTGAAATCCTATGTGCTATTAACATATCACAATTAATCACAAAAGCACGGTGTTGGGAAGTAGAAGCCGAAGAAAAGGGGTTTCTCAACATCCAGACGGATGAATGACCACACAACGCCCAATTTTCGCGATTAAATTTTGTATACACGGGCGATTCATGCCATGTTAACCATGGATATTGGTCCTTCAGGAACCGTCTCTGGAGACACATGGAGCACTGCTACTCTGAAATGATTATTGAACTTTACCTCCGAAAGAATTGAATCATCAAAACTCGGGAAATTCCTTTCCTGCAACGTGATTAACAAACTAGTACTCAAAAACTACTGTTTATCTCAACATGCCAAAAAGCGAAATCTCATCATTTCATTACTTGCTTCACCAAATTTCCCGATATATTTATATGAAGTATTACATGATTCATACCTTGTAGGTTACTTCATTGGCAGTTAAAGCATTCACCATCCCAATTATCTTTGTCTTGATGGAGTTCATTCGCTCTACTTCTTCTGTTCTGTTTTCTTACCCACTTCTCTCCTTGCACTTGACATGTAACTCCCTCTTTCTCTATCATTTCAGTTTTCAACCTCCGTCTTTCAATTTCAGACCTGCTTATCTATTACCTATGTTGTCAAATTGTTGATGCTCTCTGACGTGATATCCATTACCACAATTAGTATATCCCGCCTCTGCTCTTGTAGCTTCCATTAGCATTCCGACTAGTTAAGTGACATCTTTTGCTTCCAAGTTCAACTGACTTTCCAAAGCTTACTTGAATCTGAGATCTCTTTCTTTTGATGTACTCAAGTTTGTGGAGAAGCTTCGATCCTCCATTAACATGTCCAAGTCTTTGGACATTTCAATCACGGTCACAATATAGTTGCGATATGGTCAAACCTGTTCAAATAAAAGAAAGTCAATTCGTCATGGCTTAACATCATTAACTAGGACATTTTTGTGAAAATTTCTGAGAATAGCCTCAGATTTACTAAAGAAATTTTCAGTATTCTTCCCACTCCTTAATAAACTTTATCAATATTGTTGTACAGCTATTTCACAATTTTGTCAAAATTGAAGATAGCCGCAATGAAAGTACATTATTTCCATCAAGCTTCGAGCCTTCAACTCTCATTTTAACCACGTGAGTTCTACCAGCTCTACTTATTTTAACTAAGAATGCAAAATGTCACATGTGAGCCCCACTAATAGATATAGATATATATACATTAGCTACGTTGACATGGTGAATTTTGAGGATTGACCTTAAAGCTTAATGTATGCCTCACCTATGCTTAACTTGCTACTTACACAACAGGTACTACTTCATAAGTAAGGAAGCAAACAGTAAAAAAAAAAATCCTTCACCTGGTGCTCGAACGACATGAAAACCAAAAAATTTCCAGGAAATACGAAGAGGTTATCAATTGAACACATGAACATGCAAATGGGTGGGGCATGTGTGTGAATGAATGCGGTGCTTGTTCATTAGTCGGGATCCTGGAAAATGAAAACATATGTCCAAGTTTTTCTTATCGTTACCCCTTATCGTGTCAATGGCATGGGGCCAACAGCCGGAGACCCATTACCATCATCATCCACCAAAACCACAGACCACCAGTGATGTGAGGTGTTGGTGAGGTGGTTGTTTAGGGGTGATGAAGATCAGGTGGTGGCTGAGAGTGTGAGGGTTAGTGGGCTGCCAAGTAGGGCTGAAAATGAGGAAGGGGGAGAGGGTAGGGTTCAATCCATTTTTTTTTGGGACACACAAGCAATCAAAGGCCTATTGAACCTTCAAATGTTGCCTGCATGCACCCATGCACTTTGAAAGTGTTCCATAAGAATATGGTCCTGCACTGTGGAAATTTACAAAGGCTAGGGTCAGTTTCTATCAAAATTACAACACTTGCGCATTACGGTACAGGAACAGGAACACAACTGATAAAATGTATAATGTGTTTATTGCAAGCAATGATTTATAAGCCACATTAGTTACTTTGTCAACTGCCATAAAGGAGAGCATGGCATACAGTATAAACGCTAGAAGAGAAGACTAGCAATCAAGTAAATGTGTGCACGCATCAGTCAAGATGTTTGTGATTCTCGTAATCTGCAACCAAAAGATTCTCGTAATCTGCAACCAAATGATTCTGGTGACCTATGATTAATTTGTGCGTCGGGTTCTTTCAGAAAAGACAGATTTGCACCCCTTCATTCATGTGCTAGACATGCCAATAGCCTACTATCTTCCAGTTGTAATAAACCATACCAGAAGCAGACAAATGACTTTGTTGCCCTGTTCGAAAGCTTTTTGGTTGCATTCACATAATATTTAAGAAACTTTATAGCACATTAATGACAAATGAAATCTTCTAAAGCAATTACTTCTAATAATCTTTTTAAAAACTATAACTAGTTTTTCATTAATGAGTACCACAACATGTCAGTGCGACGGTTCGTTGAATAGGGAGTGCTCTCATATTAATATTACCATCATGGATCTTAACAAATAGGGTATAAGCTATTACTCATTTAAAAGGAGGAAAACTAGATCGCAGGGAAGTAGTTATAGTATGATGATTTAGGTTTTAGAATTAGTATCAATTATGATAGACTCGGTATTTCCTTATGTGATTCCACCAATTACAATTTCTGGCCACCTGATGTACCACCCCCTCCTCCATCTGCTCCTACTCCTGTCTCGCCAAATTCTCTCTCTCTCCTCTCTATCTGCTAAATCCACATTTTGATATCCGTAA
The DNA here is from genome assembly GCA_033065855.1 of Escallonia rubra. NCBI lineage: Eukaryota > Viridiplantae > Streptophyta > Magnoliopsida > Escalloniales > Escalloniaceae > Escallonia > Escallonia rubra. Next base: position 89,292 of record JAVXUO010001944.1, on the reverse strand, counting down.
GCATATCTAATTGTAGCCTTTCCATTTTTTTGTTTCACTTTTTTTAAAGGTAGGCTTAGTATTAAACAATATTCCTTTCATCCTTTTTATTCCTTTAAAGAAGAAAAATAGGATAATAACTTTCTTAGATTTGTTCTATCAAAATTACTAGCCAGAAAAAAGTAGAATAGTGAAATAATTGATTAAATCGTTTATCGATTGATTTGAAGCTCCTTCTGTTGCAAGAGAATGTATTAATCCTATTTTCTTCAGCAAAGACTATTAATGAGGCAAGAGGAGGAATATGAAATTAGACGAACATTATACTTCTCCCACATTCAAGCCTTTCTGATTTGAAGCTTTTAATGATGTATAAAGCCATCCCAAAAGGGAAGGTATAATGCCAAAGGCAGCTCTTCGGGCCCTACACTTTCTGATTTATCTGATTAAACTACAACAAACAGAATCCTGCATCTAGACTCTGAATTTCATAGATGCCTCGATGCAGTATGTTGAGAAGGGTCTGAACAGATGGCTAATATTAAAGATTGTATCATGAATGTCGATTTATAGATTAGATATCTGTAGAAGCTGGAGAAGCTGGAGAAGCATAAGGATTCTAGGATGGATCACAGCTACTAAAGCCTGGCAGCATTGGCACGATAAGGAGCTGAATCAGGAGGTCATATTAAGAGATTTCTTCAGTCATACCCTGAGAATCATGAATTAATTTGGATAGGCTTGATTACACAGCAATAAGCTCCGCAGCACTGTAACACCGTATTAAACAAAAATGAAATAATGCTACCATAGCTCACGTCACAAATTAACTCCAGCAGACGCTTGAGATGAAAGAGCTGGGGATCATTTGGAGCTCCTCGACTTAGCAAGCCAAGCATAATAGTTGGCTTGGCTTGTTTTACAGACTTGCTATATCTCTGTTTAGCTACTCATACTTTATTAGCACGGTTTGGAGCCCAATCAAAACGCCAAGCAAGTGACCTGCTAAATCATACCTTGAAAGTTGCGAGTTTATGTGCATTGTCTTGGTTACAAATCAGTGAGCTATATAGCACCCTATTACCTTCGAATACAGAATAAAAATTTAAGCTCCTCAAGAATCGATCATAGATCAGCTTAACGAGAAACTCGCTTGTGAGATGAAAGAGGTAAAGTTATGCTCCTCAACTTTGTAACCCAAGCTTGACCAACCCACTACTCGGCCCGCCTTAGCTCGACTCGGCTTGTTAAGCCCCGACATTGACAAGTAGCCTTGAGCATATTAAGAGACAAACCAGCATTTGAAGGAAAAGTATGACGTCATGCAAAATACTGGAACGTGTGTATACACGTGTTGACCTACATTTTTTTACACTGCATCCTGGATAAGATAGTTGACGTAGATACAACACGCGCACATGCAGTAGCGTACTAAAATAACTGTGTACAGACCATTACAAGAAATCTCTAAGGGGAGCCACACAATACAATACTCTCTCTCATGTCAATTCAGTGACTACACCATTACTAGCCCACATGTCTATATACAAGCCACACACACAAACAAACATTTATGTGTCTAGTAAGTTTTGCTCCATGCTTTTCAGGGAGGGAATGTTGGGGCACCAGAAATGTCAGACCAAAAAGAGAATGAGAAACCAGTATTGTAGGTTTCTCGCCAAGTTTTTTGTTGAAGTATCTTTTAGAGTGAATGATCCACCGGAGAAGCCCCCAAACAGAGGTCGCTTTTCTTGTGGGAACCGCAATCAAATCTTTTTTATGGCGAATGAAATAGCTAAGGAGGAATTATTCAAACTTCGTCATAAAGAAGTGAGGAAGAGAGTTCATGTGTCTTGTTTCGCGGGGTCTCTATCTAGGTAATATTACTATCTATCTGACCTAAGCTGCAAGGAGGGGGAGAGGGAGGGGAAGGGAGTTAACCTCATTGTTTGACCAAAGTAGTACCTTTGGTGTTAAACAAGAGGTGTTAGGCATGGAGCGCCATACTACCATTATCAGATTACAGAGCTTGATGTTTACTGTAGAAAGTCTGCTTCTTTTTGTATTGATTCTTTGATGAAACTGTGCAAACACATCCTTACCTGTAGAACTTACTAAATAACTAGTTCACTCGATGGAGTTTTGGACTCCTCCTCTTTGGTGCAAAACTGTACACACAATAAGTAAGAAGTTTCAAATTTATAGAATTTTTCTAGGTTCTCTGGGACCTTCATGCAAAAAAGGTCTGCGCTTTTACGCAAGGACCCGCAAATCAAACAAAAGCAGCATAAATCTTAAACTGTTCAAGACTATAAAGTCGTCCGCTCATGCCCCAACGAAAGTGTTAGACAACTTCCCCTAGAAAAAGAATAACTGCTTAATTGATGAGTCAGCGCTTCTTTTAAATTAGACCCAAAGTCTAATGGCTTTTTCAGGGCAAAAGGGAGATGGGGTGGGAGAGTTTTCGGGTTTCGGATAAACCTTAATATTTATCTTTACCAACTTTGGCCAGCACTTTAGTTACGACAAACATAGGAAGGATAACTATAAAAATAACTCGTCTAAATAGGAAATCAGATTTGGGAAGAAGTAAATCACGATCGAATAACAATAACAGCTATTCCTTTCTCACGTGATCTTTATGCAGTAAAAGTTGCAAATGGTTTCCAAACTACCCTCATAAATTGCTTAGTATGCAAAAGTCGGCGCGCTTGGTACACACGCATCTAGGAAGAACAACACATGAATACCAAGTGTTCTATCTAGGGAAATTAGGTTCCATAACAATCACTTCACCATCGAATAACGACAATAACGACAACAGGTACTCCTTTCTTACATGATCTTTGAGATATTCAGGCAGAAATAGTTACAAACTGTTTCAACAACTGTAATAGGTTGCTTAATGGCTAGAAGATGGCTCGCTTGCTAAACACGCATCAAGGAAGAATAACCCATGAGGTCCAGATTGGAAAGAAGATTAAGAAACAATTACTTCACAATCTAATAACGACAACAGTTATTCCTCTCTTAGGTGAGCTCTGAGATTTTCATGCGAAATATGTACAAGCAGCTTATCAACGACTGCCATAGGTTTGCTTAATAGGTGAAAGTGAGCACGCCAGGGACACATGCACCAGTAATTAAAGACAAAAGATACGTGCATTGATCTACTGTTCAAGATTCATTACCTTTCTGGTTATATCCAACAGTAATATTGAACAACTATGTCTCCAACGGGAGAAAAATAGCCCAACAGGTAAGCCAGCTAATACCTTTCTTCAAGGTTTTAATGCTACAAACTTAAGCATTGCACACTAGCCTAGCTAGCTAACCATTTTCAGGAGAAAGGGGGTGTGCGTGAGAGTTTTGGACTTCAGGTAGTAAATGAAAAAAATTCTCTGACAACTTCCACAAGAGGTACGCCAACAACTGTCTTCCACTGAGATCACGAATCTAGGGGAATTATCGTGAAAACTAAATAGGAAAGGAGATTACGAACACTCTACATTCTCGAATATGGAAGCTGGTATTCCTTCCTATGTGAAAGGCTTCCAATTGGTGCACATCAGACAAAGACCAGCATGTGGGCTCCTGGCAAAGAGGAAGATATCATCATTGCATCAAAGAGATTGCTTTGGCTCGTTTTCTTTTTTCTGTTGGAAGAAATCATCCAGGGGAATCTTCTTTTGTGCAGTTCTTAAAAAGAAACTGTCACTTTGGATTTACCACAGTTGCAACCCTTTTTGGAGCCCTGTAAGAATTATTTGACACTATTCTGCAGTGAAGGGAAGTGCACTGCTCTTGGTAATGTCTTATCTTAAAACTCGATATCAAGAGATATCTGCAATGTTCAACCGCCTTACCGCTCTTCATAAAAGGATTCTCCTCTGGTGTTTATTTTTGTACGTAAAGTAAACCCTAGAAACAGTTTTCTAATCCATTTGGCATGCATGGCTTACCAGAACCCTATGCATATGATCTGATAATTGAAATACATTATGTATTGCGGAGGCACAAGATCGCGTACTTGAATGTCAATAAAACTATGCATGGAAATATAAAGATGGGTTCAAGAGAGTACTACACGAACAACAACTATTAACGCTCAGCAAAGCTTAGAGGAATGACTAAAGAAAATTTACCAACCTACACGAGAATTCGCCACAATGTGCACAAGAACCAGCAAACTAACCTAACACCAATATACGTAACAACTTCAGGCATGCAAAGATGAATCTGGTAAAAGACTGTCAAGTCTCCACCGAACATCCCAATGAGAGGGGTTTTTCAAACAGCACTTCTTGCAGCCATTTGAATGATATCATGATATCAACACGATAATCCATTTGAACAAAAAAGTGAAAAGCAAAGAAAAGCTGAACTTTTAGTAGATCGTTTTGATGTGTACATCTGCAACGACTCGTTCACTTAAACCCAAAAAACATTTCAACTAGTTCATTGAGCTAAGCAAAATAGATAAGACGCAAAACAAGATACATTTATTTTCCTTTCATCTTTAACAGTTCTACCATTGGTTTATACCTTCATATGCCATCGCAAGAACCGGAAGTCACAAGCCTTTTAAGAGTTCAAACTTCCAACAAGTTTTGATTGCATAAACATGTGGTGCATGATCATATCTAACCCTGCCACAATCAAGTCCTTTTGTCAATCCAATGACTCTAGATTTGAACTCAAAATATCAAGCAGGAAGAAACTACACCTTTAGAGGAGGATCAGGGACTTTATACAAGTCATGTGTTGCTGGCTCCAACCACACTCCCGGAAACAGATTCTGCCAAGGAAAAAAAAACACCCATGTCCACCATATGTTTAATCAAATCTATAACAAAGCAAGGAAAAAAAATCACATCAAAACATTGGAATTCAGGGTTTTACGTCGAGCTGCTTTTGTACCGCCTTCGACCTCTTCTTAGGCCTTCTAGATGGCTTTGATCCAGTCAAGGAGAATATATCCTCCTCAATCTCCTGCCGAGTGAGGGAAATCGAGAACTTTGGCTGCGGCGGCTTCTTCTCCTTCCCCTTCTCTGAAGCCGCCGTGCCCTTGCCCTTGCCCTTTGATTTCGGAGTGCTCTCCACCGCTTTCAACGCTCCTGCATTACTCACATTCGTCCCCGCCTGCTTGTTGATCGGCTTCCTAGGCCTGAAATTCCACGTCTTGGCAATAAACTCGTCCATTTCACCGCAACCCTCGTTCGCCTCTACCTTCCCGTCCTCCTTAACAGCCTGCTGCTCTTCGGCCTTCTTCTTCACCCGAAGCCGAATGTAGGTCTTCGGCTTCGCTTCTTTGCTTTCAAAGACGTCCAAACTCACCTTCTTATCCGGTTTATCCGCTGCAGCGGCGTTCTTCCTTGCCGCTTCCAGCGCCAGCTCGTTCCTCTTTGCCGTCTCCAGCGCCAGCTTACGCAGCCGAGCCAAATCGCTCGACGGAGACGGTGGTGGCGAGGGCGGAGGCGGCGGAGGAGGAGGAGGAGAAGGAGCCTCGCATGCCGCCACCCCCGCCACTGCATTGCGCGAGGAGGACGACGACGAGGCGGACGATTCGCCGCCGATCCTCCGCCCGCGGAGGCTGTTGTTACTGGCGTGCGTTTGATTCTTCGCCCACAGCTGCGGCAGGTCGAAGTTGTGGAGCTGCTTAGCCCTCGCCTGCGGCGGCGGCAAAGTCGGCGACGACATTGATTGCTTGCCTTTGGCGTTCGTCATCATTTTAGAGAGATTTTACACAATTATATCAATGCTCGATCAGATTTTAAGTTACACGACACAAATTCAGGGGAAATGTAACCTCAAGTGGCGTAAAAAGAGCTCCATTTCGTTAATTGAAACCCCCAGGAAACCAGAATTTTTAACAGAGCAAGCGAGAAAACGAGTGCTGATTAAGGCTTCTCTCTCTAAAATAGACACACACAACACACACTGAGACACACATTTACATGTCGGTGCGATGTCTAATGGCGGTGTTTGAGCTTGAGAGGAAGGCAATTGCAGAGAGAGAGGGGGGAGGGATTCAAGAGAGAGAGGGGCCGGTGAAGAAGGAGGAGGTGAAGTGAGAGTGGAAATGTGGAAAGAGGGCGGTTTTATAAGAGTGATGTGCTGTGCTGTGGAAGACGGGGGTTTTGGCGTTTTGACGGTTTTGCCCTTCACGGTTTTGGGATTGCTGTAATTTTCCGTTTTGTATTTTTGCTTCTAATGGAAAGAAAATTGAAGGGGGGTTTAATTTACACGTGTGGGTGTTGAAAGACAACTACGGATGCATGCAGTGGACAACTTGAACCCATCTGTCCCCAAAATTACAAATTTGAGAAATTCATGTGAAATTTTGAAAAAGATGGGAACCGGAAACCGAATCAAGTTAGCTGGATTTGTTTGTTTAGAAGCTCGTTCGAAATCAGCCAATTTATGACCAAGTTTCGGTGCTTTTTGAACAGTTTTGTGAGTTCGGTTTGTTAAGCAAATAACTATATAACGTTCGGGTCTAGTTTGTTCGAGATACGTCTAGAGAGGAAGAAGGCAAGCTAAGCTAATTTAGGGCCCGACTAGCAAAATAAACCAAGCTTGAACTTGTCGGCTTGGCTCAGGTCATTTGCGTGCCGTGCAAGAAAGGACTTTAAATATTCGTCGCGTCTCAAAAGTGACTGAAGTTTAAAAGATGGTAATTGTAACTAGAGTTAAGTGTAAATATGGAACGCTGCTAAAGATTCAGGTCATCTAACGTTCAAAACCGAATGACAGTTTATGCCGTTGAGCATTACAGCATCCTCCTACACGCGATAATGAGGAGCGTGATTAGACTCTCGCCAGCCGCATTAGTAACTCGCACTTTCCTCGTCAATATTTTTTTAAATTGGTAAAGAAACGACCGACATAAATAAGGTTTATGATGCATTTGTAATTGACCTTAAAGATGCTTAATTCACACCTCATCAGTCACAACATTAAAATTCACACATCAAAGATGCTATACGCTTTTTACGACAAATGAGATGTGAACAAGCATAACAGTGTATTACCAGCATTACCTCACAGATTAGGTAAATAATAGCAGACGCTTTCCTAGCTTTACCAGATTGTTATAGTACACCGAAAGAAAAAAAAATCCCGAGTCCTATTTTTTTTTTTCTTTTTCTTTTTGGTACTGCATTTGATTGACAAGTTGTGTCATACACGGTGAGGAGTGGTCAAGCTTATCCCGCATCTTAAAACGATAACAAGTTTGTTACACCATAAATACTAAACAACAAGAAGAAAAACTAAAGATAGTACAGAATTTTTTTTACTCTGAATTAATGAAGTTCTTAAATTAAATTCAAAAAAACTCATTAAAAGTTATAAATTTTGCATCCCAAAAGAAAAGATTTTGTTAAAGAGATTGAAGGATCTGGTTTTCATCCACATTAAAAAGGCCAACCATATTTCCTAGATTTGACTTGTGGGAATTGAATACGAGGAGGAACTGCTTTCCGGTTACAGAATTCGGGGCTGGATTGTGTAGTCCCCCACAAACGGTATTACGAGAATCTTTGCATTACAGACCAAAAGAGCGGAGAGATAGAGAGAGCAGAGCAGAGCACAAGCAGCAGTGTGAAATATCGGAAAGGGACACAGCTAATAAGAACCAATAATAAGGTTACTAAGGACAACGTTTGGATTCCAGGTGGTCGGGGTGGGTCCAAGCCCAACCACTTTCTTCTTCATGCAGAGGTCAAGAGACAAAAAAAAAAGGAGGGGAAATCACGTTGACAGCGAAAACTACAAAATCTTTTTGCAAAATATGGAGGTGACCCACAAAAAGATATAAATAAAAACCTTTTCGATAAAGTGAAACCAGATGCGATGCGATGCTGCGGTTATTATTTACAGGCACTCAGATTTTTTGTGTTTAACAAGTGAGTGCGGGCAAAAAGTAAAAATCCTAAAATTGTCAAAATATTCTTAGGGCTAATTACACATATATCCCTGAGATTTTGGGATAATTACAGGCTAGGACAATAGTTTGAACAAATTACACTTGTGTCCATTGACCAAACGGAACCCTAAAAATCCTAACGGTTTTAACAAAATGATTGTATTGCCCTTATGTTAGAAAGTTATTTTTTTAAATGTCATTGTCTCTTTTTAGAAAAGAAAATTAGAAAAGAAAAACCCTAATTCTAACCACCCCACCCCCCCCCGCCACCCCCCCCCCCCCCCGCCACCCAACCCACCCTATCCCCCAACCCAATTCTGTCTTTCAAACTCCCCCGACCACCGCACCCCTTCGTCTCCCCGTCTGCCTCCCCCTTCCCCGTCGCCGCACCACCCTCCCACTTCGCCTTCCCCGTCGCCGCGACCGCCCTCTCCCTTCCCCTTCCCCATCGCCGCAAAGTTAGTCAACAGTGATGGAGGTAACGGCGCACCCCGTCGAGGTGATCCATTAATTAACACGGCATTCATGAAATTTTGAATTGAATTACTGAATAGAATTGAAATGGGGTTTAGAGAGAGAAAGGGCTGCCGGCGATGTCTCAACGACGTGAGTTTGCCAAGGGGATTGCCGACGGCGTATCGGCGGTGTGGGTTTGCCAAAGGGCTTGCCGGCGTGGTGGGGTGGGTTTGCTAAGGGGCTTGCAGGCGTGGTGGGGTGGGGCGAGTCTGCCGGATGGTGGGCCGAGAGAAGCTGCCGGAGGCGTGGGGTGAGGAGGAGGCTTGGGTTGCCAGCGGCGAGATCAGATCTAGAGAAGAGAAACCCTAATTTTAAGGTTTCAAAAGCTTAATTTGCAAATTAGTTGCAAACCCTAATTTTATAAAATTAAGGTTTAATTATAAAAATTATTTAGGATATACTGTACAAGGGCAGTATTGCCATTTTTAAAATACGTAATGATGAACAGTATACTTTTTGGATGGAACCCTAACGGATGGATATAGGTGATACATTTGAAACACTTTTGGTCACGGAATGTTACATTTTGAAACTTTGTGTCATTGACTGTAATTACCCCCTAACCTCAGGGACATAGGTATAATTAGCCCATATTCTTAATATATCGGCTAAGATCGCTTGCTACAACGAATTTGTGACTATTGGTGTATTTTAAGTATCGTGTCTTTGCTTTGGATGTAATAATCTTATTATGTTGTATTTGTACTTCTAGGTAAACTGTCGTATATGGATGAAACTACGTTGACAGAGAAAATTACAAAATTATTTACGAAATTTGAAGGTGACCAACAAAAAGAAATAAAAACCCTCTTCCGTAAAGTGAAACCAAATGTTATTGTTTTTATCTACAGAAGTTCATTTTTCTTGTGTTCAACAAGTAAGTGCACGTAAAAGTAAAAATCTTAATATTGCGAAAACATTCTTTGATATGTGGATTAGATCGCTTGCTATGACAGTTTGTTTTGCTGATGATGACACAGGAGGAGGAATTAGTGACTTTGTATCATGTCTTTAACCCCACGGGACGGGTGAAGTAACAAAGGATCTCAAGGAATAACCTTAAAGTCCCGAATTCAAATCCTCATATCAACAAGTCATATAAATTACAATTTTGATAGCTTAAAAATAAAAAATAAAAAACCTAGTGTCTTCATCTTGAATATAATAATTTTATTATGTTGTATTTGTAATTCTGCATGAGAAGTAATACTGGAAATAAATCAGAATACATGAAAAGAGCTTAAATCACGTGAAACGCCAACATATATATACACGTAAATAAAGAAGTACGTCTTTTCGAATAAAAGCATCGACATTCATACGGCATTAATGATACACTCATCAGCTAAGGCTTTCCTTGCTTGGTCGTGAGCTTCACTTGGCTGATAATTTCACAAAAACAAAATTCACTACCAAGGTTCTCAGTATCTATTGGAGTAATACATAATGCAAATATCCTCACCACTTATCAACCAAGGCCAGCTTCCTCCCTACTGTAAAACAATCTGTCTTCAGTTCTACTCTGGAGAAATTCTATGCTCGAGGCCTTGCTAAGGCCTCCCTTATGGCCATTGCTCCAGCGTGCTCCGCATTAAGCGCATACTTCTGTAGGCATATCCCCATTTGCTGATTGTTCTCCTTGATTCCTATTCCTAGCCCTGCCTATTTTGCTGTCCTTTTTCCATGCTGCATCTGTTAGGACTTCCAGAACACTCCCGCTTGCCTTGGCTGGCGATTTGTACCTAGTTGCAAAGAAGTACGCAAGCAGACACCTTCAAACGAGTTGCCCAAAAAGGAATAACTATACAGAAGTGGTCTCGGATCAACCAAACAGACGCAGGCTCAATCCTCTAGTACATCAGAACCCTCCTAGTCCTACTAAGGGTTGTCATTTTTGCTTCAACAACATAGGAAAGCACAAGTCAGTCTGTGTAAAAATGAAGATAGAAAGACGCTAAATAGGGAAATATGCAGTGATAGAAGATGTTAATCGGCTTGCAACTCCTTGTATGGCAAGTATCTTTAGCATTCATGACTTTCTTTGGCCATGCTCAGTTATTGCTAGATATCCAAGGCAGTTTGCATGCTTAAAATGTGGACAAGACGCCCTCTGGGTGTCCATCCTCTTCACATGCAGCCGAATGTCAACCCTGGAGAGAGCCTGATCACTTGTATATGAACTATGAAGGTCTTCTTGGTTCCCGTTTCGCATTTAATATTGGACAAGCTGCAAATGCAAACTGCCAGGTGAGACAACGATAAAATATTCAGACCTAAACCTATCAAGGTTACCAGTAATGAACTCCAAAAGATGTCAGGAACTTCAGTTTCATACATACCAGCACGTAGCCGTTGCTAGCAAAGGCAACGCTAATTATACCTTGAAGAAAGGCGCATTAAAGCTACTGACCTAAAGCAGATTTCCGACACTGTAACAGAAGTTGAGATAATATTACCTTAACTGGTAGCATGCAAGTTCTTTCAGCTCAGATTTGAAGATGTGTGATGGAAAGGGCTAAAATGCATGCTCTTTTAATAGCAAACTTTGTTATTGCGGGAAAAAAAATAAAAAGAAGAAGAAGAAGGTGTATATTACACCAACACACAGCAATAAAAAAAATTTACCCGCTGCATCTCTTGTAAGATTCATTTTTCAACATGTTACAATGTTGGATTGCTGTCGCTAGAACACATGCATATGAAGGGTATATTACACCAACACCTCTGCGTTGCAGTTTTTTGTTAGCATTACCAATATTCAGAAATTTACACCAAACTCCTAATATCTTTGAAGTTTGAGTAGCACTTTCCACAATCCGAGAGGAAGTCGTGTAATGAATTCGCTTCTTATGGTTTGGGTAAGTTTGTACTTCGTATGTGGAAGATATTTATGTTTACACACATTTTCTTTATCCTTCGGGATAGCACAGCACCCCAACTCCATGGCAGTTAACCGACTGAAAGCATTCAATTAAAACCTTCTCTCTTTGCACCTAAGAAAATATTGCCGCTACGTAGAAGAATGCAATACGTACACATTGTGCAATTCCCGTTGCAACTGCAAAACGGTGACAATCCCCATGCATACATTAGGCACTGGAGGGCTGCAGAAGAGAAAGGAAAGATTCACCAAAATGAAATCCAGTAACACCACAAAGCCCAACAACAATGTATAAGGAAGAGACACACAAGCACGTCCACACATGTATACCACATACATACGTACGCACATGTACATCTATAGATGTACGAGGCAGAACATATTTTTCAAGCAATATTCAACCGAAACTTCATATACTGTCCAGCTGTTTAACATGGACACCCAAATACCACGAAATTTGGATTCTAACACTTTTGGCATAAGCTGTATTGTGAACATAAGATTCTACAAATATATGCCTACATGCCTATATGAACAAACTTACGTTTCATGAAAATCTCTTATGTACGAATGAAATCACAAGCAAATAGTCTACAATACTCACATTATTCTAGAAGTTATCCTTCTATGCTTATATAACGTGGGACACTTGGACCTTAAGTTGTGAGAGTGACGATCAAGTGTTGGTTAGATAGATATGAACTCATTATCTGTGGAAGACCATGAATCTTCTGCAGAGACCCGCTCCTTTATCTGTTGCCGAGCAGATCATGAAGCTTCCAGTGACAAAGTTGTTAAGTCATTCTAGATCCTCATTATTTCAGTAACTGAAGTTTCTTACTTCTTGAGTTGTCTAGATAAATTAAGAGGAGCTTACTGTGATCTATCATGCTTTTCTTGGGGTTGCAAGACTTTCTGCAATCAGAATTGAAGCTCTCCAACATAAACTAGCAGACACTGTCTAGAACAACAGAAAATCCTTAAAAAAAGTGGAATTATGTTTACAAGGAGAAAAAATTGCTTTAGACATTACTAAACCGCCACTATCTTATTCCACTCATTAGATACACAATAACCCGAAAGGAAGGGGGGGAAGGGGGGGGAAGCAAGTAAACACCACCAGGAACAGTATACGACAACTGAAAACCCTTGAAAACGAAATAATGTTCGTAAGGAGAAAAAACTACTTCAAACGCAACTAGGCAATATAAAAATTTTCCTTCTCAGTTCATTACCCTTCGAATTCACATCAGAAGTTTGAACAAAGTCGAAGGAAGAAGCAGAACTTACCTGCTTCCGGTGTACCCACATAGGGGGTAACATCACACATGCATGTACGCAAGGACAAGATGAATCTTGCTAGCTACTTCTGGAAGAGCTCTTCTGCGTTTTCGTTTTCTACATTTCAATTTTAACCAGACCATGACCGCCAAGTGTCCTTTGACAGGCTTGAACCATACCCGTCCCGGGGGATGACAGGTGATACCACTAGGTTTTTATGCCTGTGGTCCAGAAATATTCTTGCCTAACTCTTGGTGAACCAGCCATGCCCTACATCGACTTGTGACACTGACACTCCAGGGAGAAATAAAGTGGGGAGAGAGAGACCTGCGATATCAGGATAAATGGAAGTTTTTCTATTAACAGCATCACTCCACAATTTTTTTCCATTAGTTTGGTTTCTCCAGATATGCAAAAATATGAGAGCGCAAACTTACAGATGAACCTGTTTCTCCATCTGTGAGAGTGCAAACTTACAGATGACATAAGCCTCTATGCCTCCATATATGCTCAAAGAGCATCCCCATATCACCTAGCTTCCTAAACAATGCCCATACACAGCAGAGAGAGTCACTTGTCAACCAAATGAAACGAGGAACAAGATTGTAATGTTAGCTACTTGAGTAATTGTTATGACAAGCGATTTCAAGCAAGTATGTAGCATAAAATATTACTCGGGCGGTTAGCCAAAAAGGGAATGGCTTTGGAGGATCATAGTCACAGTTTGTGAATTTCGAGTTAATAGAATTCCCCTAGAGAATATAAGTTTGTTTTCAGAGATACGTACACCTTATGCGACAACAACAAGAACCATTAATAGCATTTAATGTTAAATGTACTCCATTGTCCTAAAAGTACTTGCAGTAATAAGTCCAAGTAAGGTTAGATGTAAACCAATCCCCCCCCCCCCCCCCTCCCCAACAAAAAAAAACGAGTGGCAGGCCCTTTATTAGATTCCAACCCTAATAGATAGATCACTTAAAGCTGAAATTTATTGGCATCCAACAAATGTCTCCATAGAGAAGAACATGAGATTTAAGTCAATTCTACCACCAAGAACATCTAAGAGACAAGTAACCAGTAGTGGAACAGTGCCTGTTCCTGAAAACAAGTATAGTGAGTTCAAGTCTAAAACAAGCCACTTTGTGCGAATTATTTTAGGTCTATTTAAGCTCTGCACTTATACGATTAAAATCATACTCATCAAATAGACCAACAGAAAAAACTGAGATGTGTAAGAAAATAACAAGAAACACTTCTACACTTCAAATAATCAGGATATACGTATCCACCACAAACTAGAAAGTTGTCACAATCCATGCTAAATAACTAGGGATGCTCCACCTCCAAAATCAAACCACTGCATGTTCGACAACGGATAAACTATTTCCGATTTCCTGTACGTTATAGAATTGTGTAAGGAAAACTCACCAATTAAGCAAAAGAAACTTTCTTAGATTTTGTGAGAATCTCACATATTCAGTTTAAGCTTACAAGCTCAGGTTGTTCTCGTCTGTTCCCCTGTTGTGGGTGAGTGTGGAAGGGTGGAACAACAAACGTCTAATTTCCTTCCATTCTGACATAAATTCAAGCAAAAAAGACCCCAGTAATAAGCAGGAAGGCGCAGTTGGAAATAAATAAAAGATGGGAAGACATTGATAATCCGAGCTCTCAGTTGAAAGTTTGTGGAGTTAGAACGAAGAAAAACACCAACCTTCCTCTTCTTCAGGAGAAAAATACAGGAGATACAAGAAAGGAAAGGTCTATTTTACTATGTGAACAGCTTGCTTGCTACAGAAGTTAAGTATGGGAAAGATGAACATTCACCAACCTGTTCATTCATCCTATCCAAAAGAGGAGGAACCTTAACGAGTTAAGCTTTAAGGCGCTCTCTCCTCCCCAAACACCCCACAAACACCCCGAGCTTTAATTATCATTCCTCCAGCCCAAGAGTATGTACTAGTATACACTATGGACTCAGACCCAGCAGCTGTCTTTGCCATCACCCTAGACACTGACGGCGAGGATGGGTTTCTCATCGTTATTGGACGTCTGATAGTTACAAGTGGCGGTAACTGACTTTCTCTTTCGACTTGGATCGGAATTCTATAGACTTAATGAACAGCCTACTATCTCAAGCTAGGGGGGAAATAACAGGCGGAAAAAGGATGTTTTGGAAAACAAATGACCCTCTTAAAAATGAGACTGGCGGACTAAAGGGGCTTAAAAAACGTGTTTTAGTTGATATAGATGTGCTGAGATAAACTCATGAAGAACAACGCAGGAAGGAAGTTTAAAACCTACTTAGAAACGTTTCCAGTTTAGGGAGGGGCTGAGGGTTTGATGACTATACAGGACTTTTTTCCAGGGTGTTTAGAGCTGTAGGTTTAGTATTTAGAGGCAAACTGCAAAAACTGTACAGAACAAAGAAACAAAACCTAGGAATCACACCTGGGTTTCTTAGGCATCACACCTAAGAAAAATAAACCTGGAGATCGCACCTAGGGTTCTTGAACATCACACTCAAGAGAAGATACATCACTCATCAGGTAAATAAACTGATCATTCATTGTCATTCAACTACCTCAATAAGAAGCTAATACATCAGCTGAATAGGAAATCTACAAAACATAAAGCTACTAAAGGCCTTAAAGTCTGTGCATTTCGGTGAGAATTTGCAATGTTCCCCTTAGTTTAAGGGGAACATTGCAAATTCTCACCGAAATGCACAGTTGAGATCATGTAGGATTTCAGAACGTGCACATATTATATTCTGAATATTAACTGCATTAACTGACAACTATTCCCAAAGAAAACAGCAAGATGCTTGCAGAAAATCAGGCCCAAAATTCCAAATGATTCCTTGCCATATTTGGCAATCTATAACAGTATGTGGCCCTTTCAGGCTGTGAGTTTAAAAGAAAGAGGCTGAACTTTCATTATGGGAAACCCTATCAGTTTCTATAATAACACATACTAAACTGGCATCACCATAATCAGCCTACTCTGATATGGATTTTAAAATATTGGTCTAACACAGACATATGCAACATTCTAAACATGCCATGCCCTCAAACCGAACCAATTTTCCCCTCAATTTGCATTCTTTGGGCCTACTACTACTGCTCTCTTGGACTGGAAAGGAAACTTGTCCTCGAGTTCTAAAATGTTGATCCAGCAAGCTTCGTCGCTCCAAGGTTTTAAAGCTAAACTTCCAGTTTCTCTTTGGCTGGGATATTTGAGGTGATACAAACATCTTCATTCTCCATGATAAAAGTTTGTCAGAGATGACGAGATCAACCTTTGGAACAATCAAACCGGAAGGGACATGCCTATAATGAACTTGAACTCCAATAGCATTATCGAACCCCAAACGTTTTGACCTCCTTTCTTTTGGCAGCACTTTCTTCCGTAGTCTTTATTGCAGGGACATTCATGAGGTGATTATTAGGCCTCCTTGTGACCCAAGATTGAGATTCCTTTTGCTTTCTATACGGGGTTCCCTGTAGCAAGTATTGGCTGCATGCTTGGCTTTCCATGCTTATAAGATTTCGCGGAAGATGCAACATAATGAGGCAATTGATGCATAGGATTAAGGTTATACAGCATAATTGGATATTTAAAATAGGAGGACCTTCACCAGAAAACTTTTGTTGCACCACACTAAGAGCTGTTGGAGAACAAGCTTTTGTTCTCAGGAGGGGAATTAATTGCAAGACCAGCAGCTATCTCAGTGACTTTCTTAATTTCTGGAGCTTCATCTTCAGCACTAGCCTCTGTTTTCAAAGAATAATGAAGGCTGAGTAGAGGACTTAAAGCTTCTCAACCAAACTCAGACGTGCCTCAGAGTGATGATAGCAGGTTCTGTTAGACATATTCTTTGGCATGCTTCTTTAATTCGTTGGTAGTGAAGGTGAAGGCCTTGGACCACAACATGCATTACTTGGCTTTCTAATTTCTGTCTCCTCGACTTGAGATCATTACTTTTAGTAAATGAATATCTCTGGTACTACTCATGTCAAGCGCCACCGTGAACACGTGCTCCAAGCTATATAAGTACTGTCCAAGCATTTCCCGCATTATATCAACATTCAGACCAGCCTAAAATCAATCGTGTGTCTGGCAAAAGTCTTCCACTACTCAACTTTGAGCCTTTACTTAAACACATTTCGGCATCATGTTGTTCTCACAGCTTATCGTAATGATCCATGAGCATATACTCCTCTGGAAGCTTTAATTTCACTCTATCCATGGGTTCATTGGTGGCTTTTTCGATCTTCTTACATCTGCTTCAACACCTAACCACCAGACTTCTGCCTTTCCAACAAGGGCCATCTTAGCAATACTCACTCTTCAAGCATCCGATCGGTCACATAAATCACAATTGTTCTCAATGAAGCAAGCCAACTTAAGAAAGGGTAAATCTATAACTTAGCCTTGATACCCACAAAAATTTAATGGTGCTCTGACAAAAATACCCTTAATATAAATAAGATTTCAGTACAACCAAAGGGCAAAGGTGTTGTAATCCTCCTCCCTTCCCCAACCGGGGCTTATTAAATCGTATGCTACAATGATGGTCTTTCTGTGATAGAGGTTTACGTCTGGTGCGCCGGTGGTAGGTGGTCATTGATTTAGAAATGATGAATTTAATTGGTGGTGATGGTGGGGGAGAATGGCGGCGACACGGCGGAGGACTGCGGATGTGTCATTGGTGTGTGGTGTGGTGAGCTCCGGGGTTATGGATCTTGCTGGAGGCGGAAATAGGGAGAGAGAGTAGAGCGAGCAAGAGAGAGAGAGAGAGAGAAGATAAGCATGGCGTAGCGATGGATCGATAGTGGGTGGTCACTGATACAGAAATGATGGTGGTGGACGCAAGCAGTGGTCGGCAGAAGTTGTTTAGGGCAACAGTGATTGTACCGATTTGCCCCTGAGAGAAGAGCATGAGCCTAGCACGTGCACACTTAACGCCTAAAAAGAACGGACATTACGTTTTGGAGCTTTTTGCAACGCTTTTGTTAATTACAAGAGGTTATTGCAAAAGTTGCAAATACAGAAGAAAAAACCTGCAAAAATGTGCAAATTACGGGGGCAGTTTTGTCATTAACCCGAAAAAAAAAGAAAGAAGAAGAAAAGTAGGAATATAGAAATTACAGTGCGCTTCAACTTCATTATGAAATATCTGGAAACCAAGAAAGAGTACTTGCAATTAACGGCGAAATGAGCTTTTGACTCCCCTGTACTATACCATGGTACTGATTTTGGCCCCTCCACTTACAAATGGTGCACTCTAAACCCCCTCACACTTAACGAAATACAACACATCATATGCAACAGTTACGAACCCAATGAAATGTCATCAATACCCCAATTTTGCACATTTTCCCGCCCTCCCTTCCTCCAGCCCGCCCGTTGTAGATCACAGTACAAGAAAGTCAGGTCTGATGAACATATCATCAAATCCAATCAAGCACTTTTATTAGAAAAATACCACCAGCGCACCAAGCCCTCGCCGCCGGAGACCCCACTGCCTGCTCATGCTGCCCGCCGTCCTGTTCTTCTTCACGACAACCAAAAGAATCATCATGAAACATCAAATCTGCGTGTCTGTCGTGTGTGGACAGGTGTTTGCGCAGAGCATGTGTGGGTGGATGGGTGCATGCAGTGGTCGTTGCATGAGGCAGCAGCGGTGGCTTGGGATTCCAGATCTCTGAGGGCGGCTGAGGTCTTGTGGGCTTCCAGATCTGTGAGGGCGCATCATGCGTAGTGGTGGCAGGGGTTCATGAAAACACGGTTGTTGTTGTGGAAGTGTGGCAGCGGCGGTGTGGGATCCCAGATCTGTGAGGGCAGCAGTGGCGGCATGGGCTTCCAGATCTGTGAGGTTGCATCATGCGTGTTGGAGGCAAGCATTTATGTGTGTGTGCGGTGGCCGTTGCGTGAGGACAGCAGGGGCTTCCAGATCCATGAGGTGGCGGCGCCGAAATCTTTGATGGCGTTGCCAGCGGCTGGTGGAGGTGACCTGCGTGTAGGGGAGCGGGGAGTCATGGCGGCTGGATCAGTGGTGGCTGGTATGGGGTGGTGGGTTTGTGGTGGACTAGTGGTAGGCAATCATTTGGTGGTGGCCGGTTTGAAGCGGTGGTTGTTGGTACGTCATGGTTGGATTGGTTGAGGGATGGTGGTTGAATCGGTTGGGGTTGGTGGTGGGATAGATTGTGTCAAGGAAATCAGGGTTCCACCAATCCTCTCTTCTTCAACACCTCAAACCAGTCATAAGACGGACTATGCGCACCAGAGATAGATAGAGATTGGCGACAAAGCGACGTGATTGATGACAGCGAGGTTGATGCTTCCTTTTTTCTTGGAGGTTAAAGGCAGATGACAGAGATTGGTGGCAACGAAGTGGTGGTCATTGCCGGTGGCAGCCGCGTTGCCGGAGGTAAAGTGGCCGAGAATGATGAGGAGAAAGATGAATAAGGGGGCAAAGTTTCCATTTTTAAGTATATGTTACTCAACAAACATATTGTTCACGTGCTGTTAGGAATGACAGTTTCTGTTAATGGCATTTCCTAACCTGGAGGGGAGGTTAGTGCATCGTCACAAAGTAGAGGGTATTAAACCGCACTTGAGGTACTGTACAAGGAGTAATTCGCTAATTCCCCCAAATTCAAAAGTAGCAAATCAAGCACCCAAGTCACTAGACACGTTTTTCTTATCAAAGCATACAGTTGCTTATGCACGCTTGCTAGTTATTTTGGTGCATATCATGATGTGTATTATAGGGTGCATACTGGAAGACATCCAGATGGAATGCATGAGCAGGCCATTTGCCCTATAAAGCATACAACTGAAGCAGAGCACTACTCGCTAAGCATAATCAAAAACTCTCAGGATAACACGCATTTAGAGCATCCAATGCCTACACTCCCTTAGGGTAAATCATCTGACGCGGCAATACAGCTGATAGAAAATCCCAATATACTTCAGCATTGGGATTTTCTATTAGCCGTATTGCCGTGTCAGTGATTAATCATGCAGCAATTTGATAATGTGATGCCTCTACTACTTCACCAATTACTGTATGTATCATCTTTAGCCTCAAGTTCCAAACTCACCATCACATCAGGCCATGCCCCTGTCTCTAGCAGCAGTCAATTTCTAACATTGTAGTAGAAGATATTAGACACAGAAGCAATTTGATCTACTAATGTGGAAGTTCTTGTATTCAACAAACATTCCTAACAGTGAATGCTAGGTTCCATAAGCTTACGGCAGATGAAGCTTGCTATGCATAAAACAGTCCATATACATCCCAGAGTCAAATAAAGTTTGAGCAATGAGCAGTTTGCATCCAAAAAAAGGTTAATACAGTGTAGGGATATAGGATATCACCGTGCCTGTCGACCAAGCGCCAAGGAGCATGAATTGCCATATGGCGATGCAGGATGTGGCACAACGATTGACAGATTACCACTGGATTATGCTGGAAATTGGATAAACAACACTTTCCAAATATTGAGGGTTCCCAACCCACTGCTCCAATGCTATGCCAATCAGTATATACAACTCTGCCATAATATCACGTGTCGCATACAGAAAAGATTTGTAAATCAACCGTTTTTATGAAACTGTTTCTCCACAACACCTGCTTTGATCTTTGTTTGATAAACGTTCCAACCACTTTTTTGGAGCATCTGGGTGCATGGCTGATATGCGAGCTATGAACTGTTTCTCACTAGTTGCAATCATGCTTGAAATGGAGTAATCTCTTGTGCACCAACCAATTTCCATAAGCCACATGTGAAACCTGTATCTGGGAATGATTCGATTATCTAAGTCGTAACATAAGAAGGCTGGAAAAGCATCTAGGTAGCTCAAAGAAGACCCCATTTCCTTGCAAAGGTATTTGATTTTCCGCTCAAGAAATTCTTTGTCCTGGTTTAGAACCTTTGGAGACCGACTAAGAATTTTACAGACTTTTGAGAATTCAATCCCATTGTGAAGAAGGCACTCAAACCGCTCCTGTATCTCACTACTGGTACCATGGACATGGTTCAAAATTCTTACAGTAAGTTTATTCTCTCCATACCCAATACTATGGAAGAAGTCCAACTTACTAAGCGTATGAAGGCGAGTTCTTGAAGAATGAATTCTCACCAGGTTATCAGTAAAATCCTTATCCAAGTCTTGATCAGGACCGCCAATACAATAACTAGTTAACAAATGATGATCCCCATTTTTCACCTTGTTGAAGAACCATTCATGTAGATCCAATGACCTCATCACACAAGGCACATTAGCTAATTTATTTCTACCCAAAACATAAGGGTAATCTTGAACAACCAGCATCAATTTCTTTTCTTCCAGTCCACAGTGTTTCAGGAATCCCAGCACCGAAACGACGGGGCTTTCCAGATCAAACTTTAATATTTCCGGTCTGGAAAGAAGCATCAACCCAATCTCCTCCTTTCTGACAGCCAACTTACAGAAAAACCCAATCTTTTCAGCCAAAAGCTCTTCTGAGTGCTCGAGAAAAATGTCTTTACTTCTACCCAACAATTCGCCTATCCTGCCCTTCTCACAACCCAAATCATAGAATAGCCTAATCTTCTTACAAACCTCGTAGAAAGCATCCACATTGCCCTCCACAGACCCAATTAAATCAAAATCCACCAGAACCCTCCTCAAATCATCGAACAAAGCACCAACTTCACCTCCCAGCTCGCCATCCTTACCCAGAACAAACGGAAATGCCAAGCAGATCCCGATAACCGTCACAGTGTTAAACCCATACTCCTTAAACCCACGAAGCCTCTCGTTAATCTCAGCCGGGTCTTGTCCAAAAATCGAAATCTCTTCCTCAAACAGCCTCCCCAATTTAATCCAAGGAAATCCAAAAACTGAGAGCTCGCAAGCGGCCTTAAAAACCCGCGAATCCTCAGATAGAAAGAACTTGTTCGGTTGCAAATATCCGCAGATTTCGTCGTAGTCAATGCCTATACTCTCATACAGAAACTCAAACTCGTTGATGGGGTGGTACCTGAGGAAGCGCTGGAAGGATCTCGAGAAGGTGGAGGGCGAAAATTCGACTTCTGTAATGGCATTGGAGAGGGAAAACGGGGAGTTCTTGCTGATATGCTCGGCGTAGGTGAAGGGTAAGGTTCTGGTGGCGTGGAGGTACTCGGTGAGGGCCTTTTGGGCGGCCAGGATGGCCTTGGGCTTGTACTTGGAGGGTATTTTGGGGAGCTTTGGGAGGCTGGCTGCGGCGGAGAAGCAGTGGCGGAGGGCGGTGGTGAGAGTAGTGGTGGTGGTGGTGGTGGTGGCTGTGGAGGGGCGAAAGGACATGGCGAGGGGTTTTGGATTCTATCAGAGCTCAATTCAACTGTTTAAGTAACCAATAGCTAAACCCCGTATCATAAACCATAGTGGTCCACTCAAATTGGAGTTTCTAAACAAGCTTAAATTGACAATTAACTTATAAAATCGAAGAAAAACAAACTAAAATTATCTATAAAATTTAAAATAAAAGTTCCGTCGTCAAACGCAACCTTAATCTCTGCTTACTTATCTTTTGATGAGTTTAGAATTACATGTCCTTGTGCGACATCTTTGCTGCGAGTTTAATGAGCAAACGTATAAGATTAGTCCTAATCATGCAATAAACAAATTTATTTGTCACTATTTTATGCTTTCTCACTTTTTGTTTATCCTCATGAAATATTTTTCATGCACGCAAATATTCTTCCTCCTAATATTATATGTGTTGAATATGTCTTTGCAAATGCCTTTAGATGTGCAACTACTGTACATAGTTTATAGATACATCTCAATTTGCACAACTCCATGTGTAGCGTTGTACCATGTCATCTCAATAATCTTACAACGACTTAGGTATTAAACATTATAGTTAAATAAATGGTGAAGCTAAACTATAGATGGTGTAATTACAAATGCACATGATGCTTCAAGTTTCTTATTTTTTATCTTGGATGCAATAGAATGTAACAGGCTTGAGAATCACTGGCTTACTGTCAATTGAGCCATGACCGCAATGTAATCCGTTTGTTTCTATTTTTAGAGATATAAAAAAATGATTACACTTTTTCATTCACGAAGAAACATATTGCTATTATACATTGTTTGATACATGTATCGGTAAAGTGTACACTTATACTCTAGGTGTAAGTAATCGCCATCATGTCATGCAGGTATTTCGCCTTGTTTGGCATGTTACACGTGAATCGTATCAAAGATTTTTCATGTCAACAAAAGTATTTCACCTACATCATTGTTAGTTTTCATTACAAACCTTAGAGAATTAAAAAGTAAACGTCCTAAGGTAAATTACAGATGAAGTATGTGTTGTTCGAAATATATACTTTGTGTATACTTGTGCAGAAAACAATTAAGTACGAAAATACTGAAATGTAGTTTACTAAACAGAACAAATAGTCTTTGCAAGAACAATTAAAATGAACTCACAACAAGATTGCAGAACAGCAAAGGAAAAAGGGGCCGAGGCGTGAATTTGATTCACTGTCCTTAAGACTTATTCGTCCCGCAATGGTGCTGACGGCTCTCGACGATAGTCTCCCAGGATACAACGGCTACGTCTGAAAATAGTAGCACACCAAATTTTCAGACCCGGCGAACCAAACAATGGTAGAACTCTTTCTTCTTTTCGAAACACTAAAAACTGGACAAACTCTTGTACAGAAGAAAATTCGGGATTTTTTAATTCGTCATTAACTTCTGTAAACTGACTCGTTTTTATACACAGATTATTCACTGGGGGGTACAACTCTTCACAGCTGGT
This sequence comes from Escallonia rubra, assembly GCA_033065855.1. Classification (NCBI taxonomy): domain Eukaryota; kingdom Viridiplantae; phylum Streptophyta; class Magnoliopsida; order Escalloniales; family Escalloniaceae; genus Escallonia; species Escallonia rubra. The sequence continues at coordinate 65,892 of JAVXUO010001944.1, read as the reverse complement.
TGGTTGGTTGGAAAGGAAAGGTTACAACCTTTCCGAAAAGAAATTAAATAAATAAAATTTATTTGTCCCAAAAAGAATAAAGCCTGATTGGGCCTAGCCCAAGCCACGGCCACGGACAGGGACGGGGCGGGGCGGGCGGCGCGCGCGTGTGGTGGACCTTGGGTCAACCTAGGTCCTCCCTCCTTACAAAACATGGGTACCCCCAAGGGGCCCATCCCTTAGCTCAAGGCTAAGCCTTATAAGGAGACAACATTGGCTTTATCTCTTCAATGTGGGATACTCTTTTCCTTTCAAGGTGAACCACTAACTTTAGCTTCAATTTTCTCATTCACTTCTCATTCGTTTTAGACATGTGAATATACCACGATCATCTATTCCAATAGATGAACGTGAATTAATTTGTTCCTAACCAAGCTATGGTTTGGAACCCATTTGAAAATTGAGTCAAAGTTGCTTCTCCACAATGTGTTTAAAACCCAATTCCAACAGTATGCACATTTTTATTTTATTTTTTGTTGGAGTCCAATACCATCAATGGACATGTGATGAATAAGTCATTTGTTCAATTCCAGTGGACCAACTATTTTGGAATTTTTACCCTTAATAATCTATTTTTATTACTTTATTACTTCTTTACCCCATTTCGAACCTTATTTACCTATCTAACCCACTTTTGAAAATCGTGGTTCCAAACATAGATTTCAAGGGAAGAAAATATGGTTTGAAAACACATTTTCAAAAGAAATCTTGGTTTCTAACAGAAATTTCATATGTTGGCACATTAAAAGCGTGGTTTGGAATCACGTTTTTTTTTCTTGAAATCTCTGTTTGGAATCACGATTTCCAAAAGTGGGTTAGATAGGTAAATAAGGTTCAAAATGGAGTAAAGAAATAATAAAGTATTAAAAATGGATTATTAAGGGCAAAATTTTTTTTTCACGGTAATCTTCACATAAATAATCATACATAATTCAGCATATTAGTGAGTGATAGGCATGTCCAATAAGCACCACTATTTAGCTGATACTATGTCACTTAACTTTATGTAATTGCTTACCCATGGGCAGATGCAAAGCATGACGCTGGGGGGGGGGGGGGGGGGCATGGTATCCCCCCAAAATTTAGAAATTTGTGTTTAACTATTTTAAGTTATGGTTAATCAAGTTTAAAATATTTAGGAAACTTGTCATTATATTGTAACATTAATGTATTATTTTATTTTGTTGTGTTTTTGACTTTTTGTCTCACCGGCTGTCATATTTTTTGTTTTTCTCGTTCACTTGTTCATCTTCATTATTTCAAATTTCAAATATCCAGTTATAAAGAAAAGATCAAAATTAGTTCTTTTAAATTCTCGCAGTATTTTAACTTATGTGTGATTATTTTTCTCGTACAATTAATAGTAATACAGAATAGATCGAAAATAAAAGGTAATTTTTCTATGAAAGATTAGTAATTTGTTTTTTACTAACCTTACCAATTTAAGTAAATCAATATGAATAGTGAACTTGTATGATTAGTAGTCAAATTAAGTAATCTATTTTGCATTTAACGCATCAAATAATGATGTGAATTCTTTTACGGTAGACATTAATTTTTCTTACAGTTTTTTGGCACCTCCAGATTAGACTTTCTGGCTCCGCCCTTGTGCTTACCATTTGTTGATTGGGTCACTGGTTCAATTCAATGTGAACATATAACCTGCTTGAGCTACTTGATGACCGAGTTAATTGTCCATGTCCCAAAATTATGCACTTATTTATTAACATTTTAAAATTTTGTAATATCAAAATGAAATAAACATCTACCTTCATTGTAACGCCCCAAATAATATATAGCTAATTATTTTATTTTTTAGGCTGCTTTTGTAGTTTTAATAATATTTTGGAATACTTCTGAATAAGTAACATATCTCTAGGGGTCTTTTGAGTAATTTACCAAGTTTAAAGAAATAAAAAGACCGGTTAGTTTGTGTTTTATCGATAAATTGAGTTTGTTCTTCGAGAGAGGAGAAGAAGAAAAAATTAGGGCTTTGAGGATTTCGCCCTTCTACTGGTAAGTGCTCCTAAATCTTAATCAAAATAGAGTTGTGATTTGAAGATGTTAATGTTAGTGGTTGATTTAATTATTTAGGTTTTGAAAATTTCGGATGGTTATGCAAATTGGGAAAGATTATTGCGTAAAAATTGAGGTAAGGGTTTCATGTGATCCGCATCGTTATCGTTATGCAATTGATTAATTTCGTTACTTCGATTTTGGGTCAACGATAAAAAATTTCTTTAGCAAAAATTGTCATTATTTGTCTCAATGTTGTACTTTTTATCGAATTCGTACACAGTTTTAGAACTTTGTATGCCTCGTTCACTGTGCTTTTTTTTCGTTTTGCACCGCTGCTACTCTTGCTTGCCTTTTTACAGTTGGTCGTGACTCTGCAGTATTGTTTTCGTTGTTTGTAATCCAGATATTGTTGCCCATATTTAAGAGCCAATTGACTAATCATTGCCAATCAATTTCTTGAAGTAAGTTTCAATTTCATCGATTCATTTGATGAGAAGCTGGCCGTGAAAATTACAAAATGGCTTTGCCACGTGTTGAGTTTTTAATGGTGCATTGAGTTTGTGAAGCTTTTTGGCTTATAATACCTTTGTTCCCACATTGCGAGTTTATATAAATTCAAATTCGAGCGGTTCAACTTCCGTTGAGCTCATTTTCTTTTCTTATATTTGTGTCTAATATTGAGCATTTTCTAATATTGCTAAGTCATCCTTAATTTTAAAATTCAATGTTTTTAAGATTTGTGAGTTATGCCCTTTGAATTCTTTGATGTCCATTGGACCCCTTTAAATTGAACTAATGTTTAGAACATTCAGGTGCTTAGGTTAACATGATGACATGGCATGATATGACAATTGCTACCGGTATACAAACTTTGAACTTAGAACCTTCATGTGCTTAGGTTAACGTGCTTTACAGTCACGAATTATGTGATTGTATCATATTTGATTATTAGTTCAATTATTCGAATGTGTTCCTCTGACTTTGATTCGACCTTTTATGGGTTAACACCCCGAAATGAGATTTGGCGTGCTAAGATTTTCTATCGTCTTTGCACTTTCATTTTCATATGCTTCATTTGGACTCAGCTATACGTTATTGGATACATGCGTTGTACTCCATGGGTGTGTGTGTGTGTGTGTGTGTGATCTTTGCCGGGCTTTGTGCTCACCCCCATTCTCCTCCCATTTCAAGTAATTAAGCTGGGACATCAGTAGAGGAGTTATCTATAAGCATGAGCTCGGAGTGTTCTTTAAATATAGACTCTCTTTAGTGACATGAGAATGAAAACTTGTAATGGTTTGATTAAGTAGCTTTTGGAAACCCTGGTGTTTGGAAAGTAACTATTATTATGCATTTATTAGACACTGATGATGAATGCAAATGCTATTGATTTGGGATATATTTAGAGCTCTGATTACCTCTTTGAGGTTATGTTCTTGGTAAAATACTTTGGTATTATATTTCTGGTAAGCAGGGATATTTTGAAATAGGATGTGTAGGTCCGCCTTCGGGTCAGGGGCGTGACAGATTTTGTATCACATAATAGGTTTAAGATTCGATAGACTTTTAGACTTAGGCTTTCAATGATTTGAGATATATTTCATGATGTTTGGGATATAGTTCAGAACAGTTAGCTTTATTAGTACTTCTATTTGTAGCATTTAAACAGTAAGTTGTGATCTTATAAGTTCTTCGCTATCTCAGGAACTATGTCGTCGTTTCCAACTAGAGGTGGTATTAGAGGTTGTACTAGAGGCGGTCGCAGGGGTAATGATGTCACTGGGGTCAATATGGAAGCAAAAGCCCCTCTTACTCCGTTAACTGCTGATACTATCAAGGCATTTAACCACCTAAATTGTCTAACATTTGTTGGCAGACAAGCCAGAGGATGCAGAGGCTTGGTTGAGTAAGTTAGAGAAGATGTTTAAGCTTCTAAACATCACCGATCGTAAAAAAGTGGACCTCACAGTGTACCAGTTGGAGAACAAGGCTGACCAATGGTGAAAAATGGTCGAGAGAACTTTGAATGTTGAGGAGGAACATGCTTGACTTGGGCTCGTTTCCAGGAGATATTTCCTGGCAAATACTTCCCTAGAAATATGAAGAATGATATGATGGAAGAGTTCTTAAAGCTAGAACAAGGAGAGGATAAAACTGTGAAAGAATACGAGGCTAGATTTGCTAGATTGTCGAGGTTTGCGACACATGTGATAGATACTGAGGAGAGGCGTGCAACACATTTCAAGAATGGACTAAGGTACCGGATCAGGAAGTTCTTAACCGATGTGACTTTAGACACGTATGGTCAAGTCTTGGACAAGGCTCAGAGGGTCGAGAAAGATGTCGAGGCTGGACGTAAGTACTACAAGGAGTATAGACAGAAGATAAGATAATAGCTGAAAGGGTAATGATGTAGTTCAGCCCAAGAGTAAGAACAACAGCTTAGCTATTAAGGAACCACTTGAAAATACACAGGACCTCATCGAAGCTTGCAAAACTTGTCGGAAAAACCATAGAGGTATTTGTTATTGGCAGAGTGGTACGTGTTTTAACTGCTAGCAGCAGGGACATAGGATTAGAGATTGCCCTCAGTCGCTTAGGCCCCAATTTACTCAGGGTAGGGGGATACAGAACCAGCTACCAGGAACTAATCAAGTCGTAACTACTCGGGCTCGAGCTTATGCCTTGACAGAGAAAGATGCCACAAGATCTCCATAATGTAATAACATGTAAATTTTACATAGGTTCAGCTAGAGCTTATACATTTATTGATGTTTGTTCCACATTTTTGAATGTCTCTACATCTTTGTTCGCCAACTCGGTAGTGAGTAAGAACCCTTAGGTAGTGTAAACTCTAGGAGTCCATAAGAGATGATACTCATTCCTATTCGAGGATAGAGGTGCATAAATTTTGAGGACGAAATATTTATAAAGATGGGAGAATGTAGGACCCCAAATAATATATACCTAATTATTCTAATTTTTGGGCTACTTTTGTAGTTTTAATAATATTTTTGAATACTTATGAATAAGTAACATATCTCTAGGGTTCTTTTGAGTAATTTACCAAGTCTAGAGAAATAAAAAGACTGGCTAGTTTGTGTTTTATCGATAAATTAATTTTGGTCATTAAGAGAGGAGAAGAAAGAGAAAATTAGGGCTTTGAGGATTTCACCCTTCTACTCGTAAGTGCTTCTAAATCTTAATCAAAATATAGTTGTGATTTGAAGATTTTAATGTTAGTGATTGATTTAATTATTTAGGTTTTGAGATGTTTGGAAGGTTATGCAAATTACACTAATTGAAATCCAACTACAACTTTATATAAAAATTTATGCCCAAACTCATTATAATCCTTCTTGCGACACTGAGGGTAGGATTCAATGTCATCTAGTGCAGTCTCTGGAGCTCCACTCTAAATTCTAACCCCACGCTCGTCATCATTGCCTTGCTTTTTAACCTGAAATGATAAATATGGATTGAGCTTTCACGTGTTCAGTAAATAACCAGTGATTTAACTAGCTGGACATGAGCATTTCAAAATAAAAACTCTGTTTATAATTTAGCGACTTTACTAGATAAAATCATATAATCCTTAACATAAGAAATCATTCTGCAAAACGTAAAAGAGTACAAGAAACAAATCTGAGGGCGTGAAATCTTTTAACACAAAAACGTCATCACATGACAGTTTCAACCTACCACCATCTCAAACGATATGCTGCGATTAGCGTTTCATTATCACAATAAATCAACAGCAAAACATATCATTTACACCAAGCCCTTCAAATCCGAAAATCCATTATAACTTCAAACAAAATATCATTTACAAGCTGGCCCAATTTTTAACGAGAAAATAAGCATCACCACGCGCTTTTTGACAAAATTCTTTTCCCCAAGGCAAAAACAGATAAAGGTAACCAAAACAGTTTATATTTGATAAATAGGGCTCACCAAAAGTCGATAACATATATGCTTTAAGGAAACACTAGTTGAATTGACATGTCACTTACACGAGCTGCAAATCGAATTCGGAAGTTTTCTTTGAATCTAATTTCCGTCGCCTTCTAGAATATCTTGCTACGACTAGCTATCCTAACAGTAAAACCCTATGCGTAAACGTAGACAGAACAATCCAATTATCAGAATACAATCTAGGCTACGATACTACGAACTCAATACTAACTCACTCATATTCCCAAAATGATCCACTCACATGGTATAAAATTACCAAAATACCCCTCGCATCTAAAATTATTAAAAATACCCCTCTCATATCTAAATCACCATGACGTCCTTCCTATAAGTAACATCACTAAGATAACCTATCGTAAGTGAATTTACCGAAAGTACTTCTCTTAAGTAAAATTACCAAAACACCCCTGGTACCCCTCTCACCGAAAAAATTTCAAAAACACTTTAAAACACCCTTTAAGAAATCTAAATTAATTTTTGGGCTAGAAAGTATCTTGGAAAATTTTTGCTCAAAAATCCCTAATCGGTATCTGAATTGAGCGCTCAGAGGTCGATTTTGCTAAAAATAACTATCGGCCTCAAAATGACACAAAATTTTAGAAACTGAAATATATCAGTAATATAAGGTTTTCTTAAAAATTTTGGATAAAAATAATCTGATTTGCTATACTAAATAAATCGGAAACCCTTTTTTACCGACACTTAATATAACACCCTTTCCGGATACAGAAAATTGCCGAAAATTTTCACATTGTAGATCTTATAAAAATAACATAAGACTTTTTTTTTTGCACTTGGCCGAATTCTGTTCATAAATGGTCTTTAAAAATTTCCTAGTTAACTGTTATAATAGAAAAAGAGTTTTAGCGATGCTTCACAGCTCAAACCTTAATAACCCTAACTTGACTTTATTGTTCATCCCCTTTCTTCTTCCCTCTTTTCCCAGTTATACACATACACAAGCCACTTATAGTCACACACCCACACTACTACAAACCTTAATAACCCTAACTCAAATCGCTCGAATCCGAATTTGTATGAACTCGCAATGTAGGAACAAAGGTATTATAAGCCAAAAAGCTTCATAAACTCAATGCACCATTATAAACTCGACATGTTGCAAAGCCATTTTGCAATTTGCACGGCCAACTTCTCATAAAATGAATCGATGAAGCTGAAACTTATTTCAAGAAATTGATTGGCAATGATTAGTCAATTGGCTTTTAAATATGGGCAAAAGTATCCGGGTTACAAACAAGGAAAACACAACTGCATAGTCATGGCCAACTGTAAAAAGGCAAGCAGAAGTAGTGGCGCTGCGAAACGAAAAATGGGCACAGTGAACGAGGCATACAATGTTCTAAAACTGTGTACGAATCCGATAAAAAGTACAACATCGAGACAAATAATGATAATTTGTAATGCCCCGAAAATCTGGAGTTCCGTCGCCCCGAACTCCCGGACGTTAACCGGGACCTCCCGGATCACATCAAACGTGTCAAATCTGTTCACTAACACATATTATAAATCATCTAATTCAACATCAACTCAAAATTTTCAAAATACTAGATTAGAACTGCTTAGCTTAAACTATTACAGCTTAGGTCCTTCGCAATTCAAATTCCTAAGAACAAAATTAATAGTACCGACCCGCGCAAGGGTTTTCCTATACATCAGTGATGGGCTCACGGAATCACACACAAACTCTAACCCATTCCCGAACATGCTACAACTGATCACACCTACAGAAGGGAGTCAAATGAAGGGTGAACTTTCGAGAGCTCAATAAGGTCGTACAAGGACTAACAAAAGAATTACAAAACGACTCTAAATAATCCAATATACACTGATTTTCGAATACTTCAAACGATATGAACAACTCAATGATTTCCAATGATTAAAATTCATCATAAATAGATACCAAAATAACAATAACAATCATGACGGTTCCCAAAACTATCAGTAAAAGATCACTCTAAAGTCATCATTTCCAAAATACAATGAAGATTTCTCAATGGATTTTAACACAAGCACAAATCATTTTAGATAATACTTTCAAGTCATTTCTGTAATAGTCACGATAATATATGCAGATAAAATTAAAAATCAACGTTGATCCTGGAGATTGGAATGCCATTCTGGCAAGCTAACATGGTGTACAACTGCATGATGTACTAAAGTAATTACTAATCTCATTGGGTGATAGCCTACGTTTCATGCAGGATTCAAACTAGCCTTATACCGCCTCCCCACAGAACAGATAGCTAGGTTAACACAGAAATCAACAATATCAATGAGCATTAACATAAGCTCAAATCACCAAAATCAAATCGAATTTCAATAATAATAAACCTACTGATATATGTCATTATTTGAAATTCCAGAATAACCACAACAAACAGTAAAAGCGATGGCGAATGGTTATCGAATTTAGGCACAAAAATTCAGAAGAACGAACACAAACAATTATCAAATTTGCTTAGCATACAATAACAGGCGAGCAACAACCAGATTTCCAAATAATTGATTCAGGTTCAATATTGAGGTTTTCTGGGTAATAATATGCTGATATCAATACATACTTCAGTGTTCGACATTAGTCATAAGTAAATCAAAGGAGTACTTACGAGTGCGAGTTATCAATATAAGGGTTCGGATGAAAGTCCTTACCCAGGGCTTAGATAAAATCCCTTACCTGGATCTGAAGCTAAGCTATCTAACCAAAAAGTCTGTTGCTTGACCTAAACGGAGTAGTCGAATCATTAAAACACAACATATAGCGCAATATTATAACTTAATACGGACTCACATATATTCACAAAATGAACCTCCCTCACCGGGGATATAAAATTACCAAAATGCCCTTCTCGGATTTAAATCACCAAAACGGCCTTTCCGTGAGTAGAATTACTACAATAATCTTACCATATGTGAATTTATCCAAAAATACCTTTCTTAGGTCAAATTACCAAAATACCCCTCGGGGTAGCAAATTATCAAAATACTCCCTCTCACACTTAAATCGCCAAAAACAACATTCTCACAAGTAAAATTACTCAAACAACCTTACTGTAAGTGAATTTATCGCGAAATACCCTTTTTAGGTAAAATTACCAAAATACCCCTTTGGGGTGATAAATTACCAAAATACCCCCTGGGATTTTCGGCACCAAAAAAATCCTAAAATATCTTAAAATACTATTTTAAACATCCTGAAGTCATTTTTGGGCTAAAAATGTATTTTTGAGAATTTTTGCCCGAAAATTCCGAACCGATGTTCGGACCGAGTGCTAAAAGGCTAGTTTCACGAAATATACCTATCGGTCTTAGAATGGCACGAACTTTTATACAATTAATTATATTGGTAAAATAAGGTTTTCATAAAATTTTCAAATTAAAATAGCTTGGTTTGATATGCTAAATTATTTGATAATTCTTTTTAACCGATACCCTGATTTAGTATTCTTCGCGGGCATAGAAAATTCTCAAAAAGTTCCAGAGCGTAAGTCTCATAAGCATATTTAGGGTTACACTTTGGCACTTTGTCTAATTTTAATCCTATCTATTTATAAAAATTTGTGAAAAAATTGCATAAATTAATTTTCTATCTTTATCGACAATTACCATTATTGTTCAAATCAAAAGGACACACTAACACACCTTCGCGCACACACTAACATACACACACTCATCTTCTCCACTCAGTCACAAAAACACACCCAACAATTCACATAGACACTCAGGTAGCCACAAACCCCAAACTAACACTTATGTACCCTGAATTACCACTAAATATACATGTTAATACCCTTAAACACACACATTACACTCATGATCACACGCACAAACACACTAGAAGCTCACACACTCAAGAATACACACACACACACACAAAGTCACACCAACCCACTCTTCACGCACCCAAAACCCACTGAAACCTCACCGCCTTACCCAAATTCCCTCCTAAACTCACATTAAGACCACCATACCACACCCATGCAAGCTTAACGCACAAACATCCACCAAAATTACTCATAAAGCCACACCCTACACAGCAACACACACACTCAACAGCGCTTAAACACACACACAAACTCTAAAACACACACACTCAACAGCGCTTAAACATATACACAAACTCTAAAACACACACACTCAACAGCGCTTAAACATATACACAAACTCTAAAACACACACTAAGAAGAAGAGGAGAAAATTATGTTGAGATTCCCTTTCTTATTTCTAATTTTCCCCCAAAATTTCTTGATTCTCTCCCACTGTTTTCCTCTTCTGTTCCTGTTGCTTTTCCTTTGTTTTGTTTCTTTTTCTTCTTTTCCAAATTTCATTTTGATATCCTTTTTTTTTCATTAAACCCCTTAATTACTATAAAAATCCATCTCCCCATATTTTATAATAGGGCAAATTACACTTATATCCCTGAGGTTAGGGTATAATTACAGTCAAGGACAACGAGTTTCAAAATGTAATATTCCGTGACCAAACACTTTTAAAATGTATCAGCCGTGTCCATCCGTTAGGGTTCTGTCCAAAAATTGTACTTTTTGTATGATGTCATCAATATGTATTTTTAAAATGAAGATACTACCCCTTGTACTGTATATACTTAATATTTTTAAAAAATTAAAATTAAAATTTCAAGCCTTAATTTAAAGTTACAATTAGGGTTTTCTTGGAACCCTAATTTCCAAATTAGGGTTTTCCTGAAACCCTAATTTCCAAATTAGGTTCAATCCCTCACCCCCGGCAGCCCCTTCCCTCCCCGCCGGCAACCCCTTCCCTCCCCGCCGGTAGTCCCCTTCCCCGTCGGTAGCCCCTTCCCTCACCCCGGCAGCCCCTTCCCTCCCCGCCGGCAGTCCCCTTCCCTCACCCCGACAGCCCCTTCCCTCACCCCGACAGCCTCTTCCCTCCCCGCCGACAGCCCCTTCCCTCACCCCGGCAGCCCCTTCCCTCCCCGCCGGCAGTCCCTTTCCCCACCGATAACCCCTTCCCTCACCCCGGCAGCCTCTTCCCTCCCCGCCGGTAGTCCCCTTCCCCGCCAACAGCCTATTCCCTCACCCCGGCAGCCCCCTTCTCCTCCGGCAGATCCACCACCGGCGACGTCGCCGTCGCTCTTCCCCCCATCTCTTCTCTCCTCCCCCGCAGCAGGGGTGCGGCGATTGGGGGCTGTCCTTGACCTCGTTCATGCAAAAGTGATGGAAATGGGGTTGGGGGCGCGGGGGGTGGGGGGTGCTGGGTGTGGGGAGAGGAAGAATAAACAGTAAATTAAGTGGGTAATTTATTTTAAAGTCAGGGGCAATCAAGTCTTTTTGTCAAAATCGTTACGTATTTTTGTATTCTGTTTGTCAATGGACATAAGTGTTACATTTTGAAACTTTGTGTCCTCGCGTATAATTACCTCCAAACCTCAGGGACATAAGTGTAATTTGCCCTTTATAATAAGATCAAATTAGTCATACCTAAAAGTAGTAGGAGGTGGCCTCATTTGAAGCAAATGGTTTCCAAAATTTGACACATAAGGCATAATTATCAAAAATTACAAAATGGCCCATTAAGTTTCCATATTTGCAAAATAGTCCAAATAATTACAAAATTTACATTTTTGCCCCAAAACTCTTCTAATATTAATTAATTAAATTAAATGTCACTAAAACACACAATATCACTCATTTCATTATTTTTCATCACCAAAACCATAATTTACATTTACGCCCCTAGAGTTTTTCAAAATTATATTTTTTGCCCCAAAATTTTTTTGAGCTTCAATATTCTACTAATACCCGAGAATTACTCAAATTTAAGGTCCGTTTATTTTTTGGGTCTCCGATAGTCATTTTAACCCACTCCCAAAGTTCAGGGTATTACATATTTTTTGCGGAATATAAATTTTATCGTTGACCCAAAATCCAAGTAACAAAATTAATCAATTGCATAACGATAACGATGCGGATCTGTACATGAAACCCTTACCTCAATTTTTACGCAATAATCAGTGTTGATCTATGTCTATTTGTATTAAGACTATAACTAAAGTTCTTATGTTTTGGAGTTGTATAAGATTTAGTTTTATTTGTAGTTATATTGCTTTTTAGTGAGAAAGGCCTGGCAGAGCCCTTAGTGAGAGTCCACTGGGCCTGTGGCCAGTCACGGACTGGTTCAGGGGCTCAGCCGAGGGTTCGGGTTGTGACATTCATACTCTTTGGTGTGTATTCTAGTGACAATCAATGCAATGTTCTTCTTCACATTCTAAAACATGTCTCTTCCTTTAACAGTTGCAAGTATCCCTTAGAAAGTAAGTCTTATTGCTGTCATATATTTTTTAAGACAAATATAGTATATTGTTATTCTGTTGCTCAAATAATTTACATGTCATAAATAGCGAGCACAACCCAGGAGTAAAGCCAATCCACTGTAATACTCAGTACTTTTTAGAGATGTCCGAAATAATTATATGTTGGTCATAAAAATAAAAGGGCGATAATTTTTAACGATAATCGAGAAATTGGTATAGTATGAAAGGTTAAAATTGTTTTGGGGTCAAAATATAAATATGGAAAGTTTGGGGCCATTGAGTAATTATGGAAAGTTATGGGGCCAATTTGTAATTTTGAAAAGTAGGTCATTAGTGGTAGCCATGTGTTAAATTTTTAGAAATTTTTTTTGTAATGTTTACACCTCCCACTTGGGGGTGAAAAATTAAAAAAATAGAAAGAGAATTAAAGAGAAAAGGAAAGGAGGAAAGAAATAGAAAAACTTAGAAAGAAAAAGAACATGAGACTTTTGCAGAGAGAGAGAGAGAGATAGAGAGAAAGGGGATATTTGGAGGAAAATTCTCGAAGGTAGTCTTTTTTTTACTAGGTAATTTTTAGTGTAGGTGTGTTTTAATAAAATTTAAGGGGTGTGAGTTAGTGAAGGAAAAATGGGGTGTCTTATGTGAGTGTGTTGTGTGTTTCTAGCGTGCAGTTTGTGTGAGTTGTTGCTTTATGTATGTGATGGATTCAAGGTTAAATTGATGTAAGCTTTGATTCGATTCGGTGTTAAATGCATATGTGTGAAGAAAATGGGTGAAATTTAAGTGCACGCGCGCGCGTATGTGTGTGAAATATTGAGGTGTGCAGGTGTAAAAACTCTGTGCGCGCGTGTGCGCGTGTGTGATGCTATGTGTTAGTAGCAAATTGTGTGTGTGAGAGAGAGTTCCCTTAGTAAGCGTGGCAGACGATGAAGGAGCAAGGATTTCAAAGTGGTGTGTGTGTGTGTGTGTCAGATGGTGGAAATGTGTGCGAGTGCAAACAGATCAGCTATGTGTGTGTTCTTAAGTGTGTGTAGTAGCAGGGTTTGTAAGTGTCAGTGTGTGCGTCATTGGTGTATGTCGATGATTCGAAGTTGCTATGAAATGTAGCAACTTCATATTGTGTCTATAAAGATGATTAGAAGGCAAAACAGAGGGAGAGCAGTGTGTGAGCGTGTGTATATGCAGTGACATTGTGTGTGAGTGAGAGAGCACTGACTGTGTGTGTGTAAATGTGTAATGTGGATGTGAATGATGTGAGTGAAAGTATGCGTATGTGAGGTGTGGTGGTGAGTGAAAAAAGTACGGGCACACGCGCGTGAGGATGTGGAGTGTTATGTGAGTGTAATGTAGAGATTTTTGGGAAGTGCAATAGAATGAAGCCACAGATGTGTGTGTGTGGGGGGGGGGGGGGTGGGGGGGTGGTTGTTGCGTACGTGTGTGTGAGGTGAACTAGTGTGTGTTTGATCCTTCAACTGATGAATAGTGACAATAATTGTCGCGAAAGGTCATTAAATTTTAATCATTTTATACTTTATTTTTAAAAGACACTTTTAAACCTTATATTGGTCAAACACAAAAGAGAAACCCCTATTATTTAAAAAAGATCTACGACATGAGTATTTCTGAATCCGCGAAGGATGTCAAATAATTTTATTCGTAAAATAGGGTTATTGAATTAATAAATACACAAAATCAAGTTGTTTTTGTCTAAAAAATTTATTATGTCATTTGAGACACTTTAGTGTCTAAACTTTCATGACATTTCGATGTTGATTGCTATCTTTAATAACATTGGCCTCCTAGTGCTCGATTTGAATATTCGAATAAGAGTTTTCAAGCAAAAACTCCCCGAAGGGAATTTTACTCCAACAGTCAGGTTAGATTGCTTAAAATGGATGTTTTGAGTTGTTTTTTTGTGTGTTACTGGTGCATGAGTTGTTAGGAAGCGTCATGGTAATCTTACTTATGCCAAGGTGTGTTTTGGTAATTTTTCAAACACAGTGGTAAAGTTAGTGAAAACTCTTAATTAAGTATCAAGGACCATAAGAAATGAGGGAACTGTGTTAAAATAGGTTCAAGAAAAAGAACGGTGTTGTGGATGCGGTCTATAGGGTTAGGGCAAATCCAGTTAAACAGACTAGCTGTAATATGAAGTTGTGAGGAGATAAGCAGGAATGGGTAAGTTGGAGCGTGCGTATGTATTTTAAGGTTGTCTAACAAGTAAGATTTTGTTAGGTTATCTGCTCGTTGAAAACTGAAAGCAAAGAATCCTTCGGCTAAAAGCAAAACAAGTAAGGATAGTGCGGTTCCGATATACTATTCATTGCTTCGTTTAGCACATCATGTTGATGATGTTTATATTGAACTTCTTATAAGAAAATATGCTAGATTTTGCACCAAACAATAATGAATAGAATCGAAAACAATAACAGAAAATAGAGGCACGCAAGACACAAGATTTACATGGTTTGGCGAAAGCCTACTCCACGGTGGTAGCAGCGATATCACTATGTCTGTGTGACATCCTCAACCCAAGTGACATCACCAGGCTGAGTTATCAACCATAATCACTTTCAAAACCCTGTGCTGAATACAGAGCAACTTCATCCTCATACTCATACATCATTAATAGACGCTCTAAATTGCGTCCTTACAAAAAAAATTCTTACAAACATACATCATACTGCAGCGGAAGACTTTCAAGTCTTTAAACAACATGAAAGTATACGACCTAATATACGACTGTAGTCGTAGGACTCTTATCAACCTATCTCGTAACACATTCTTCATTCCACCATTCATAGTTGTTCTTACCTCACACAACTGATCCCCTTACTCAACTTTTCTAGTTTGTGTCTTTTTCCTTTCTAGAAGGTTCTCCTTGATCAACCTCATAGCCTGCACAATACAACATAAGGAATGAGCGCAAATCGCCCAGTAAAGACAACACGAGGAGTATCGTATACAAATGATTCAAAAGACTCGGAGGAATAATAATCATCTCAACGATAGCAATGAATCAAGAGTAGTCAATAAATTTCAGCATCAACATAACTTGTCAAACGATAATTTTTCTTTCGTTAGACTGAGCGGCTTTAAGGCCCAATAGAACAGCATTATTGCCACCTCCTCATGGACAAGACTGACTGACCAACAGACTGTCTGACTGACTATGCAAGTGAACAATAAAATAGGAAATTGAAAAGATAACATCAACGAAATACAAGTCATTAAAATCATTAACACCAAAAGAAAATCAAATGCAATGCAACTCAGACACGACATACTAGACTTGACCAGACATGACAGACTCGACTCGCGCGCCCTACATCCTCTTTGCTAGTGATCATGTTTCACAGGCCATCCTCCTCATATTGATGTCTCATTTTACGGGATGTTCATCTCAGTCTCAAATAAATAGAAGAGACATTGTCAACAGGCAGGGAGCTCATTTAGAGTGCTTTCCCTAACCACGTTACAGCCATGCAACAAGACATCATTAACGGGGCAGACTAAGGGAAAATTTATTCCACCTTATGTCCTCAACAACACAGCTCAACAAGGAATACCGGATCAACAAATCAACCGGTGTTCAGACATAACAACAAGAGTTCAACGTGACATCATCAACAAGGCGGACTTGGGAGAAGACTACCGCAAGCCCTCAACAACGTTCTTACATAAGAAAAATGTCGACTACCAATAAGTGCCAACATTTCACAACAACATGCAACAACCTCAACAACATCATTATCAACGATAGGGCGGACTCGGGAGAAGTTGCCATAAGTCCTCAATAGTGTTCTCAAAGAGAAGAGATATCGGCTATCAATAATTGCCGGCATCTCACAACCACCACACAACAACTCCTTCACAATATCATCATCGACTTCAGGTATGCTAATTGAATCGAATCATAGCATACTAGGACACGCATCATCCTCATTAAATTCTATCAACAGGGCGGACCAAGGAAATTTATTCTACCCTAAGTCCTCAACAGCACAATTCAAATATGCATATACCGGTCACAATGACTACCGGTGACCCATCATAACAACAAGAATTCAACAACACGTCATCAACATGGCATGCTAATCGAACAATGAATTAGCATATCAGAACCGTATTGTCCTTACCTGATTGGCTTATAGCCGAAGCAACTCGCAATCTCTAATCGCAACGAGCTGCATCACCTAGTCAAATAATACTCTGCTTGTTAGAAACCATTCCACATATACGCACTTCTTATTCTACCCATTCCCATTTAATCGTTTATAGCATCTTATGACGACTTGTTAATCTGGTCCAATAATTGGATCCTTAACATAGCTTACCAACGCATTAGCAATAGTCACTATCTCATTATTTCAACGTATTAACATCATTCCTCACTTCCCATCATTTCGAACGCTGAATTACACGCGTTCCCTAACATTTGGCGTCAACATGGTAAATTATCAAAATACCCCCTAACGGTTCACTACCACTCAAACACCCCAAATCTGCTTCAAAACAACCTCTCAGGTGTTTCACAACTCTTTTCGGACTAAAAAGTCATTTGAAAAACTTTATCGGGAAAATTACCAAAATACCCCTCTCCGGGTGGCAAATTACCAAAATTCCCCCTAAGGGTTCCCGGCATCATAAAAATCTCAAAAGTGCTTTAAAACACTATTTTAAGCCTCCTAAATTCATTCTTGAGCTAAAAAGTATTTTATAGAATTTTCGCCCAAAAATCCCGAACCGGCCTCCGGACCGAGCGCTTAAAAGCCCATTCGGCCAAAAATGGCTAACAACTTCGGAATGAACCAAAATCCTGGGAAATGGAACTTCTCATCATCATCGAGTCCTCATAAATTTTTTGCGCAAAACTGCGCTCGTTTGGTATTTTAAATTTTATCGTAAAGTTCTAAACTTTCCGCGTCCGTTCAACCCTTTCCCGACCTCGGAAAAATCTGTAATTTTTCCACGATACAGGTATCCTAAAAATAGCTAGGGTTTATTTTTTTCACTTTGGCTAAATCTGACCCTAACTATTTTTAAAAATTAGAATTTTAAACTGTTTACTTCATTTTCACCTTTAGTGACAAAAACAGTCACTATTCACATCAACACACACACTACTTCACCTTCACGCACACACACTCATCTTCTTCATCCTTCAGCCTTCACACTCCGGGTTTCTCTTTCAATCGCACATGAATCTCCTCCATAACTCATCTTAAATCATTTAAAATCATTGCAATCCATCCGATCATGCCCTGAACACACTTTTATACATCTAATTTATTCAATTAAACACAATCATACCCACTAACAAACCCGAAGAGCAATATTCAATCCAATTCCCACAATTGTTTTCACAATTAGGGTTCAAGATCATACCATGATGGGTTTAAGGTTTCTCCCCATTTTTTTCTTCCTTCCCCTCTTTCTTTTTCCTTCTTCCCCGTTTCTTTTTCTTCCTTTTTTCTTCCAGCTGTTTCTTGCTGTTACTGTTCACGAGTTGTTCTTCAGTTTCCATTATTTCTATTTTTCACCCCAAATTCTTTTTATAATTTCTTCCCACTAGATTCTCTCAAAGTATTTTAATATTTCCCACTTTGACTCAGCTTATTGCAACTAGGAGGTGGCCATCGTGCATGGCCTGTTTCCCCCAGGTTATGCCACATTTTGTAAAGTTTCAAAATTTGCACTTTGGCCCCTCAAGTTTCTAAAATTGCATTTTGACCCCTTAACTTTTGAAAATTACAATTTGACCCCCAAAATCACCCTAACCCATCCTTTAGCCCCCTAACACCTCATTATCATCAAAAGGATGCTACTTAATAAAGATATGCATCCCCGTTCATCATATTTTCCAAAATTACATTTTTGCCCCTTAACTTTCCAAAATTACATTTCAACCCCAACGGCCACACTAACCCCTTATTTAGCTCCTTAACACTTAGTTGTCACCAACATGATGCTAATTAATAAAAATAGCACCCCTTAATTAATCAAACTCACGGTTAGATTAATTTCCGGTATTTTTTGGGGTATCACAGTCTGCCTAGGAAGATTACAAATCTTTGTCTCTCTCAACAAACCCTCTCAAAGAATGACTCTTTTATCTTGTACTTAAAACACAATACAAGACACAAACACACACACATATACAAATATACATATACATATATAGAGATAAGTAGTGACTTTATCTAAATAACCAATATGGGACAAGATTACTTATATACTTACGGCCAAATCGCAACCTTATCTGAATAACTGATGTGGGACACCCACACATTCCAGGTTTTTTTTTATCCAAGAACATTATCACAAATCTCCAACTTGGCTTGGATAAAACAAGCCACAAACAACCTGAAAAATATCATTTGCTGCTGCCAGACCTGCCCCCTAGGGCTGTACCTCAAATACCATTGATACCGAACAAATCTAAGCAATGCTTAAACTTGATCTCTGGAATATGCTTTGTCATCATGTTCGCTAGATTTTCATCTATTGAAATCTTCTCTACCATAACAGTACCCTGAGAAATCACGTCCCTAATAAAATGGAACCTGACATCAATGTGCTTGGTCCGCTCATTGAACATCTGATTTTTGGTCAGATGTATGGCACTTTGGCTGTCGCAGTAAACAATTGTAGACTCCTACTTCAATCCAAAATCACCAACCAAGCCCTTCAACCAAATATCTTCCTTCACTGCTTTGGTCGTTGCTATGTACTCAGCTTCTGTAGTAGATAAGGCGACAATAGTCTGAAGAATGGCCTTCTAATTGATCACACAGCTCGAAAAAAGTGAAGACATAACCTGTCAAAGATATCCTCCTATCCAAATCTCCAGCGTAATCTGAATCCACATATCCAATAACTATATCATTCACATCACTGCCCCGATGGTGGACTAAGCCAATATCTATTGTACCTCTCAGGTATCGAAGTATCCACTTTACTGCCTGCCAATGAGCTTTCCCAGGATTACCCATGTACCTGCTAACCACACTGACCGCATGAGAAATATCGGGTTTCATACAAACCCTAGCATACATGAGACTGCCTACTGCACTAGCATATGGAACACACGCCATGTGCTCCACCTTCTCCTGGGTCCTTGGAGAATCAACTGCTGAAAGCTTGTAGTGTGTCGCCAAAGGAGTAGTCACAGGTTTAGAGTTTTTCATACCAAAGCGTTGTAGTACTCGCTCAATGTACTTTTTCTGGGACAAGTACAAAATTCCTGCATGTCGATTCCTCTGAATCTCCATTCCTAATATCATATTTGTTGCACCTAAGTCTTTCATCTCGAATTTCCTTTTCAACTGCTTTTTCAAACCGTTGCCATCTGACATTGATTTTGCAGCAATCAACATTTCGTCAACATACAATAGCATGTATGTATGAGAACCATCAGCGAGCCTCTGGTGATACACACAATTGTCATAAGCACTCCTGGTGTAACCTCTCTCTGCTAAGAAAGTGTCGAACCGCTTATACCACTATCTTGGAGATTGCTTTGATCCATACAAGAATTTCTTCAATAAGCAAACATGATCTTCCTTATCCTGGATCACGAACCCCTCTGGCTGACGCATGAATATCTGCTCTTCCAACTCACCGTGTAGAAAAGTTATCTTGAGATCCAGTTGTTCTAACTCTAAGTTATATAGAGCAGCCATAGCAAGCAACACTCTTATCGAAGTATGTTTTACTACATGAGAGAATATTTCATTGTAATCAATACCTTCCCTTTGAGTAAAACCCTTAGCTATCAAGCGTGCTTTATACCTTGCATCTTCTGTTCAAGGAATTCTTTCCTTCTTCTTGTAGACCCATGTGCAACCAACAATCTTTTGGCCCATAGGCGGTTTCACCAATTTCCACATTTGATTCTTGTAAAGAGATTCCATCTCCTCACTCATAGCAACTATCCACTGCGCTGATTATATGCTTTTGATGGCCTCTTTATATGTAACAGGCTCTTCAACCTCAATATCCTCTGTCACACTTAGAACATAAGCAACCATATCTGCATATCCATACTTCTGAGGAGGTCAAATTTCTCTTCTCAATATGTTTCTAGCAATACTATACTGATGTTCCTGAGGTTCTTCATTCTCCTCGGTAGAATAAGAACCATCTTCCTCATCTGTAGGAATTATAGGAAAAAATATGGAGCTCGAACCTCCAGCTCCACCTTCTCCCTGACACCGTGGTCTTTTCCTACATCAATTAACTCATTCTCCTTTGAAAGCATCAATGACTCGTCAAAGGTCACATCTCTGCCATGTACCCTTTTACCCCACTTGCATAGCCTAAGAAAATGCACTTTTTTACCCTCGACTCAAGTTTACCATCATTAACATGAGCATAAGCAGGACAACCAAATATCCTCAAGTTTTCATAATTAACATGCTTACCAGACCATACTTCTTCAAGAGTCTTACAATTGATTGCAGCCGATGGATACCTATTTACCAAATATACAGCTATGCTAGCACTTTTACCCAAATTTTCTTTGATAACCCGGCATTTGAAAGCATACATCAAGCTCTCTCAAAGAGAGTCCTATTCATTCGTTTCTGCAATCTCATTCTGCAGTGGCATTTTTCTAATACTGCGATGCCTTCATTCTTGTAGAACTCTATAAACTCATCCAAGCAGAATTTCATTTCATTGTCAGTCCTCAAGTTTTTAATTTCTTTACTAGTCTGTTTTTCAATCATCGTTTTAAACTGCTTCCACTAAACAAAGACATCATTCTTCTTTTTCAAAATGTACACCCAGACCTTTTTTGAGAAGTCATCAATAAAGGTCAACATATATCTGCCACCGCCCTTAAAAGAAACCGTGAAAGGACCCCAAAGATCTGAATGGATATAATCCACCATACCTTTGGTAGTATGAACAGCCCTACTGAATTTCACCCTGCACTGCTTCTTGAAGACACAATGCTCACAAAAATCTAGCTTCCCAGTTTTCTTACTTCCCAGCAAACCTTGTTTGCACAGCACATCCATACCCTTTTCGCTCATATGCCCAAGACACATATACCAAATCTATATAGTGTCAGAATCTATACCAGAAGATGAAGCTACTGTTGCTGCTCCCATAACTGTGTTACCCTGTAACAAATAGAGACTATTTTGTTTCAACCTCTTCATCACAACAAGAGCACCCTTCATTATCCTCATAACTCCACTTGCAGCCCGATAGCTACAACCATTGGAGTCAAGCGTACCTAAAGAAATCAGATTTTTCCTTAGCTCTGGAACGTGCCCGACATCAGTCCAAGTTCTCGCAATACCATCATGGATCCTAATCTGTATTGAACCTTTCCTAAGCACTTTACATGCAACATCATTTCCCATAAGAACTTTTCCACCATCAAATGAGCGATAAGGGGCAAAGCAATCCCTATTGGGACGTATATGATAGGAGAAACCCGTATCAATAATCCACCCTCCATATGAGGATCTAATAGTAACTAAAAGAACATTCGCACCATAAGAAGTATCTTCTACTACTCCAGCATCAGTCCTCTTGGAATTATACTTTTTTCCCCTTTACACTCTGGACAATCCTTTCTATAATTCCCTTCCTTGTGACAATAAAAAGCACTTCAATTTTTTGGCCTTTGACTAAGACCTCGATCTTCCTTTATTTCTAGACCCAGCATGGTTAGTGCTTCGGCCTCGAGCCATCAGACCATCACCATGTTCTTCTCCTCTATTTTCTGAAACATTCTTCCTTAATTCCAGAGAATTTATCACAACCTCAACCTCTTCCATGAAAATACTGTCATTCCCATATAATAAGGTAGTAACAAGATGTTCATATTGACGAAGGTAAAAAACACAGCAACTGTAAAGCTTTGTCATCATCTTCTATCTTGATATCAATATTTTTCAGGCCTAATATTACCTTGTTATATTCATCAAGATGATCATTGATCGATGTACCTTTTTTCATCCGAAGAGTATACGGTCGTTGCTTTAAATACAGGCGATTCGTTAGAGACTTCATCATGTATAAGCTTTCCAATTTCAGCCGCAATCCAGTCGCATTCGTTTCCTAAGAAATCTTTCGCAACATGTTATCGGCTAAACACAGCAACAGGGCACTATTGGCTCTTTCCAACATGTCTTCTTCTTCATTAGTAGACATCGTATTAGGAAGCCCTTGTTTCCCCTTTAACGCTTTCAACAACAACTACAAGAAATAAGGCTTTTAACGACGGGGAAATCCGTCGCTAAAGCCTAAAATCCGCAGTTAAAACTTTTGGCGACGGATACACCATCGCTAAAAATCCCTCGTATAAAAGCCCGTCGCTAAAAGTTTTGCGACGAAATTTTAAAATTCGTTGTCTAATATTGAACTTTTTACGACGGATTTATATATAAATTAGCGACGGAGTTTCCGTTCCTAATTATGTTTTACGTATTTTATTTTCTTTTCTTTTTTGTGAAATTTGCGACGGAATATAATTTTTAGCGACGGCATATTCCGTTGCTAAATTAGATTTTTAGCGACGGAATATCCCGTCGCTAAAATTTTACACTTTTAGCGACGAAATTAATCCGTCAATTTTTTTAAAAAAATTTCTAATGCCAAATCCTGTAATAAAAAATTCAATCCTAAACAACAACTCATAATCCCCAAGACATAAACAATTATATATAATCAACTTTAAAAAATATTTATTATAAAAAAAAACTCGTAATGTACTAGCCGGGAACTGGATACAACCGGTTAGGGGAGGGGAGAAGATCGAGTACAAGCCAAGCGGGGGGGACAAGCTGGGACCGGGCACGAAAAGTGGCTCATCAGGGGTTACCGAGTCCCGGATCTGGATCCTGCTGATCCGGGGCCAGCTTGGCATGTCTAGCAGGGGTACCCTGCTGATCTTGCTCCCTGATCATCCTCAACACCACCGTAGTAATGCGCTGGATCTCCTCCTCGTCCAAAGACTAGATGTCTGCGGTCAAACTCCTTCCACGCCTCTCCATCAACTGTGTGTGTCAGCCCATCGGCATCGTTGCTACAAGTCTCACGGTGAGCCCTCATATGTTCAGCCGTATTGGAGAAGTAGTACATTCTCTGAAGCCGTGGTGTGACCGGGAAATATCGCAATATCTTCCATGCAATGTTTTTCTTCTTCCATTTGTCCGGTTTGTACTGCGAATGATCACATACTGGACACCGTGACAAATCCTTATTCTCCTTTCAAAACAATACACAATCGTTATTGCACGCATCTATCTGCTCATAGCTCGACCCAAGTTTTCTCATCATCTTCTTCGCGTCATAGTTTTCACTTTTGGGCAGAATTTCTTTGATTAAGGTAACAAACTTGTTAAAACCTTTCTCACTCAGCCCATGGTCTGATTTCAACTGTAATAACCTACTAACCGTAGACAGTCGTGTGTGTTTCGGAGCTCCATCCCACAGCGGCTCTTCCGCAACTCTCAACAACTCATAAAACTGATGAGCCCCCTCGTTCAGCGGTTGAGGACTGTCGTCACCACCGTCGTTACCCCAGTCAACATTAGCATGCCCAGCATCCATAATCATATCTCGGTAATCATACCGTGCCTCCTCCATAACTTCAGTTTGACTAGCCGCATTGGACGACAATACTATCGTTTCCCCGTGCTGCGTCCACCTTGTGTATCCACCCATAAAACCGTACCGACGAAGATGCCATTTTCTCCAATGCAACAACTCACATCTACCGTACGGACACCTTATCTTATCAAAGTCAACATGTGTAGGATGCGCGTAAGTGAAGTCGAGAAATTCGTCAACGTGATCCTCAAAATCGTCAGCATTCTTCATTTTCTTCCAACTTCGATCAACCGACATGACGATTGAATTATCGTACTGTATACCACCTTCAATTATGACCAATAATTAGGCAGGGTCGATGTAAATATGAATGCATGAATGTGATAACATGTCTATATATTTCCCCTCCATTCTCTAATAGGTAGTGGTCCTATCCCATTCAGAAAAGCACATGTTTATAAGACAGTGAAGAACTCATGCTTAGTCCAAGTGTTGCAGAAAATTCGGCAGCACCTTCCCAAATTTCTCCAAGTACACGACATCGATTAAGTGTTCTAACATTCATTTAACCTTGCCTTGCAAGGTTTGACGAATGTTAGAACACCAGATCTGTATGCGCCCGAAGAAACACATGAGAACGTGTACCAAATATCCATGACATAGAACACATAGCATGAGTTGAAATACTGTTTTATAAACACGTAACTTTCCCAAAATTGTCCAAACTGGACATCCAAAGGCTCATTACAAAGCATTACTTTGTAATTACTAGCTTTGAACGGGAACTAAGGGTTTTTATGCAAGCATGCGTTCAGAAATTGATAATATATGCAAGAATCTTTTCAAAATATCAAAACTGCAAAAAAGATTGTTGTATATGTTACCAATTTCACTTTAAATAGAATTCGTTGGGAACAAGTTGAACCATTTGGTTGCCAATGGACTTCGTAAAATAACAACGAATATAAAGAATGTAGGGTTTATAAACAACGAGTAATTGAACCATCTATGGGCTAATTAGTGTTAATGAAGATTACCTTGGGCTAATTATAGCTAATTAGGGTTGATTAAGAGTAATTAGAGTTATTTTGAGCTAATAGCCGGGTTTTATTGTGCGGAGTCGTGTTGATTAGTCCTAATTAGGGCTAATTAGGCTTAATTGGGTTATGTTAGGGCTAATTAGTGTTAATGAGGATTACCTTGGGCTAATTATAGCTAATTAGGGTTGATTAGGACTAATTAGGGTTTAATTGTGCGGAGTAGTGTTGATTAGTCCTAACTAGGGCTAATTAGGCTTAATTGGGTTATTAGGCTTAATTACAACTAGAGGTAACAGCACAAATGGTCCCTAAACTTTTTCCAGTTCTCACATATAGTCCCTAAACTTTAAAAATGGTAAGATCAGTCCCCATACTTTTAAAATTTCCCCACTGAAGTCCTTTTCTACACGGCCGTCTGTTTTTAGCCGTTAATGTGACTTTGGTGGGGGTATTTTCGTCCCTTCCCCTTCGCCTCATCCGTTTCCCTCCAAAATTAGCCCTATATGCTGCCCTCTTTCCCTCCAACTGACTACCACACTCGTTGACTAACAACCCATCCCCTTCATAAAAAAAAAAAAAAACAACCCATCCCCTGGACCTAAGCCAGCTCGTGGCCATAGCTGCACCAAGATGGAAGCTCGATGCTTTTGTGGAGTGAGTGCAAAGTTGCGCACTTCATGGACAAACCTCAATCCAGGAAGGAGGTTTTATGTTTGCGAGATCAATGGGGTAAACTTATGTTTTGATATTCTTTCTTTTGTTCTTAATGAATTGATTTTTTTTGTTTCATTTGTAGCTTTAAAGATGGGTTAACTGTAATGCACACCAACTGTTTGTAGAATGGCTCATGTGGATACTTTGAGTGGTATGATCCCCCTATGTGCCGTAGATCATGTCAAATAATTCCTGGGCTCTTGCGAAAGACTAAACTCATGGAAGCTCAGATTACAAGGTGCAATCAAAGGGAGAAGAAGCTTTGGATGGCCCTGGTCTTGTCATATCTGATGGCACTGGTGTGTTGGTGTCTAAAGTAATGCCTAAGTGTGTTCATGTAGTCTAGTTATTGTGTACCCAAATGGCATTGTAAATTATGGACTCCAGTTTGTTCTGATGTAAGCAGATGGCCTAATGTTAATGCAATGGACTTGAGGTGTTTTGATGCAATGTGACTGGAATGAGTTACTTTTATGTAATGGGAAGTGAAATGCATGGTTAAATGCAGTACATACACAAAAGACATAACTCCATGAGCAATGACAGCATCAAATAACATAAAAAAGGCACCACCTGTATTACCAATAACAAACTACCAAATTCTTACATAAAAAAACTCATACTGTTTTTAAAGTTCCAATCAAGCTCATGATTACCAATCAAGGTACCAAGTGATTACATAAAGACACAATAGAAAACATAAAGTTCTAATCACACTCAACTACCAACATATCCATTTCATTTTCTAAACACAACCATCAATTCTTGTGATTCCTTTTCTTAGTAGGGGTAGCAACTTGACTTCTTGTCACCACCCTAGTAGCTGTAGGAGAGTGAGTAGTAACAAGAACACTGGCAGTGGGAGGCTTGGATGGAGTAGCAGCCTTGCTTCTTGTCACTTCCCTAGCAGGAGGAGAGCTATGAAGAACACATATTCTGGAACTGGCAGACTTGGCTGGAGTTGCAGCCTTGCTTCTTGTCACTACCCTAGTAGGAGAAGAGCTATCAACAACAGTGGCACTAGAACTTGCACATTTGGATGGAGTTGCAGCCTGGCTTCTTGTCACTATCCTAGCAGGAGTAGCAAGAGGTATAGGGGTTGTAGGAGTAACAGCAGTAGGAACACTGGCACTGGTAGACTTCGATGAGGTAGCATCTTGGCACCTTGCACCCACAGCCAATCTTGCATTTGCCTTTTTCCTCTCAAGTATGCCCTTCCTCAATGCTGCAGATTCTTGGCCAGTCACCTTGAGCATATGTTCACTGTGTTGTTCTTGAGCAGCCACATCATTTGTATCTACTTGATCATTTCTTCCTCCCATCTTCTGTGCTCTTGTTGCTCTTGCATTTTTCATCTTCTGTGCAATCAAGCTCTTCCTCCTGGAATCTTTCTTCTGTGTTCTTTCACTGCCATCCATATTCATAGTACTTGGGCTTTGATGTGTATTAACATGTTTAAAGATGCCAAAATACAAGGGAAGTTACCATACTGTAAACAAATTGGACATGGTAACAGTCATTGACCTAAGAAAAACAAACTCACAGATAAATCCTGAGTTTTTCCTTCATGCCTTTGACCTGCATCAGCATCCTGAGTTCTTCCTTCATTTCTCCTGACCTATTTATAGATGCCAAAGTACATGTGAAGTTAACCCTTCAGCATTGTTGTTGCATCAACACATATGTGAAGTTAACATATTGTAAGATATACTCACAGGTAACTTCTCTGGCCTCCCTGCTTGTCTTTGTCTTGCATCAACACTTATGGTAGATACATTGTTCACATTTGATTCAGCCAGAGCAGTTGCTTTTTGGGGCACACTTCCCTGTCCCTTGCATGTTCTTTGGTTGTGGCCATACTTCCCACACTTACCACAAGTCATTCTCACTCTCTTTCTACTTAGCTTAGTAGCACCTTTAGGGTCATCTTCATCCCTTCTCCTAACCTTTCTTGGCCTTCCTGGTTGAGTATGATGAATTGGGGGAAGAAGTTCAGGCTTACCACTAGACTCCCAAAGGTCTGGACCATTGATTGGGTGGATGAGGTTCTCATATATCTTAATCTGAGTCTCTCTTTTGTAACAATCATGCACCCATTCCTCTGGTCTCATCCCCTTGTTTCTGCCATTTGCCTCATCAGAGTATATGGCAGAAATAGCATGAGGGCAAGGGATGCCACTGAGGTCCCATCTTCTACATGTGCAAGTCATCTCTCTCAAATTCACAACATATTGAGCACTAAAGGGACATCTAAGCTGGTACTCATATCCCCCATTCCAGGTGTTAATACACTCATTTGACCTAGCCTTGTTCTTCTCAACTATTTCTTGAATATGAGGTGTATTCCTCCCATTGTGCTTCTTCACCTCATCTCTTTTCTTGTACATTCTTTTCATTAGAAGAACTCTAATCCCTTCAAGCATGGTCAAAATAGGTTTATCCCTAGTTTCCAAAATGAAGCTATTGAATTGCTCACAGTAATTATTCAATAGCTTATCACATTTAGGGAAAGTAGAAAAATAAGCCCTGCTCCAGTGCTTGGGGCTAACATTCATTAGCCATTGATAAGCTGCTGAGTCATCCTTTTTCATGTTCTCCATTATTCTATTAAAGTACCTCACTACAGATGATTTGCTTGCATTTTGCATATAATCTTTCAGCTTTTGTCCCTTGAACAACTTGCTATAATTTTTGTACATGTGCAACAAGCAAAATCTGTGCTCAGCATCTGGAAATACATCTTGCATTGCTGGAACCAAACCCTTCATTTAAAAATATTTTCAAATTAGAATTGGATAACACTAATAGTTCATGAAAATCATTATCAATATATAAGGTTTTTTGTAATTTACCTTTTGCCTATCTGAAATGAATGTCCATTCATGCTGATTTTGGTTCCCAATGCCAATGTCCTTCCCAAGCAGTCCCATAGACCATGTCCATGAACTCTTATTCTCTGCCTCCACTACTGCATATGCAATTGGGAACATGCAATTATCTGCATCTATCCCAACAGCAGATAATAACTGTGAGGGGAAAGGACCCTTCAGAAAACACCCATCCAATCCAATGAATGGCCTGCAGTGTTTGAACCCTGCCTTGCATGCCCCTAAACAAACATATAACCTCTGAAACTTATACTGATTTTCACCCTCCTCTATCTTCTTAACCACCATTGTAGTATCTGGATTGGTTCTACAAACCTCATTACAGTAATCCCATATTCTTCTGTACTGCTCCAAATGGCTCCCATTGATCTCATCTAATGCCTTCCTTTTAGCCCTGTAAGCTTGATGTTTGCTTACACCAAGTGTGAACTCATTTCTGGCAGCATCTTTCAAAGCAGGCATTGGCAGACTTGGGTTTGACCTAATCATCTCCATGTAAGTCTTTGACAACCACTTATAAGTGGCCCTCATGTGGTAATAAAGGGTAGGGCAATCATGGTCTTTAAAATATGTTTTAACCTGCCATGTTGTGGACCCCTGCCTCTTAGCCCCATATAATGTCCACTTACAGTGCTCACTTCCAATGCATATTGCCCTCACCCTAACCTTGTCATTTTTTACAAACTCTATCTCTCTCCTCTGCCTTATAGCATACTCTTTAATTGCCTCCTTTAATTCTTCCCTGCTAGCAAACAACATCCCCACTTGAAACTCTGGATCTTTCATGTCTCTATCAGGCATAAACTGTGCATACCTAACCCTGCTAGCTTCCTCATCAGAGTCAGATGACAGACTCCTTAACTCATCTGACAAGTCATAGTGCTCATCCCTTCCCTTTTTTGGTGCCTCAATCACCCCTAGGTCAGGAACTGTGTCAATCATCTTTTGCTTACCTCTATCACTCTGTGCAGCACCAACCAATTCAACAGTTGAACCCCTGTTTCCATCATTGGGTATGTCTTCCTCACTAAAGTCATAGTCACTGTCCTTAAAGTGGCCATATCCTACATTAGCCTCACTATCAGCTTGACTACCATCTTCACTGTCATCTTCATCACCATCTCCAGTCAAATCTTCATCAACATCTTCACTACCATCATCACCATCTTCAGTACCACCTTCAGAACTATCTGACCTACCATCTTCATCACCATCTTCAGTACCACCTTCATTACCATCTAACCTACCATCTACACCAGTTTGCTTCCATGTTTGCTGAGTTTCAGGTACAGTTTCCCTCAAAGGGCCAACTTGTTCATTTCTCATAGCTTGACTTTGAGTACCATCAAACAGCCCCTCCAACTGACTACCATTTACATCCATCACATCCTGTGATACCAAAAACCCCCTCTCATCTGTCATCCCCACTAATGTAAGGTCATCAACATTATCACCGATTAATGTTTCCCCTAGTTCCATGTAAACCTCTATCACAGTATTAGGACCAACATACACTATCATATCTCTAATATCAGCATCATTCTTTAACCTTCTCAGCCCCTCATCTAAAGCCATACCAGGTACTCTATAGTGGAAATAACATTTTCCCTTATAACTCTCTTCTTCCACCATTGTAACAACCTCTTGTACTGAAAATAAATCTACATGACACATGTCATAGTTGTCTACAACCCCACCTACATATTCCATTATTGGGACATACACAAAGTGTCCCCCATGGTGCAATTCAAGAGTACAATAATCAGACCCATTCACTGCACAAACAATTAAAATATGCTTAATCAGACCCATTCACTACAGACAACACACTAACCATATAATATACATTATTCAATTTCCATGGAAAAAACCATATAGAACTACATCAGTATATAAGTACATTCAAATTGGTATATAAGAAAGAAATTCAACAACAGACAACATCACTTTATGAAACTCACTCAAAGTTATTTCGTATTCAAGAATGGAATATATGTATAGAACAAAAAACCTAAAAAGCAACAATGTCCCATATATCAATACAAAGTAACAATGTCGCATGATTATAGCAATAAAGCATCAAAAGTCTGAACAACCTACCGTATAACGCAACATTGCCGAGATTGACGCCCCTTTGCCGCTTTTGCCAAGTCATGTTACTTCGGTTTCTATCTTGCTTCGATTTTGATGCTTATGGAATCGCGATCAAACAAAATACCTAAAACAGTCAATAAAATCCCAAATTAAACCCTAATTGATACGTAAGTCCATAATCAAACAATAATCGATCAACAATGAAGCCCTAATTTGTACCTAATCGCTTGATCTTACTCACCAATATTCAACTCCCTCTCTGCTTCTTCCACCATTGTGCTATATGGCTAATTTTGGAGGGAAACGGATGAGGCGAAGGGGAAGGGACGAAAATACCCCCACCAAAGTCACATTAACGGCTAAAAACAGACGGCCGTGTAGAAAAGGACTTCAGTGGGGAAATTTTAAAAGTATGGGGACTGATCTTACCATTTTTAAAGTTTAGGGACTATATGTGAGAACTGGAAAAAGTTGAGGGACCATTTGTGCTGTTACCTCTTACAACTAATTGGGCGCGTAATCAGAGTTTAGTTAGGTTTTAGGGTTTAGGGTTTAATTA
Source organism: Escallonia rubra (assembly GCA_033065855.1). NCBI lineage: Eukaryota > Viridiplantae > Streptophyta > Magnoliopsida > Escalloniales > Escalloniaceae > Escallonia > Escallonia rubra. Next base: position 34,680 of record JAVXUO010001944.1, on the reverse strand, counting down.
ATCTAATCACGGGTCTACAAGATATGAGTAATTAGGGCTAATTAGGGTTTAATTTGGACTGATTGGTGTTAATTAGGATCAATTTGGGGTAATTACTGCTAATTTAATTTTCATTGGGTTCTTAGGGTTAATTGAAACTAATTAGGCTCGTTAGAGCTAATTAGGGTTAATTGGGTTCATTAGGGTTAATCGGGACTAATTAGGGGTAATTATAGCCAGTGCTGGAGCCATGATGAGATTCTAAGGGGTGCTAAAAATGTCGTGTTAACATAATTAACCTAAATTCAACAACCTACCATTCAACTAATTCACAGATATCTCAATACAATTGGGTCCCATCCTCCGTCAACAATCTCAATTCTCAAATTCGCAATGTACAGTCAACAATCTCAATTCCCAATACCTCATATAGGGTGTCGGTATGGTGTCCGACACCTCCGGACACATCCGAAGACATTGATTTATTTTTTAAATGCCGGACGCCGTGTCCATCACCCCTTGAAGAGGTGTCCATAAGTATAAAGCCAAAATGTGACATTTCGGTGTCGGTGTCGATCGGACGCGGTGTCCGTGACCTACCGACACCTCGACACCTCATGGACACATCCGGACACATGTCGGACACCTTCGGATACGTGTCCGACACATCTCAGCGGTGTCCGAAGACATTGATTTATTTTTTAATTGTCGGACACCCATTAAAGAGGTGCCCACAAGTACAAAGCCAAAATATGACATTTTGGTGTCGGCATCGATCAGACGCGGTGTCTGTGTCCGTGCTTCCTAACAGGTATCTCAATCCAATGAGGTCCCATCCTCCGTCAACAATCTCAATTCTTAAATGCTCAATGCAATAAAAATCACACTATAAATTCAATTGGGTCTCATCCTCCGTCAACAATCTCAATTCTCAATTGTTAAATGCTCAATGCAATAAAAATTAATAAAAATCACACATTCAATCCAATTGGGTCCCATCCTCCGTCAACAATCTCAATGTTTCAAATGCTCAATGCACAATTAACAATCTAAAATCATCAATGAACAACTTAAAGTCATCAATTAATAATCTCAATTCTCAAATGCACAACTAACAACCTAAAATCATCAAAGGCTAACAAATGATGGATGTACTTAAGTTTTATTAGGCTAATTCGGATGTAATTCGAGTAATTTGGATGTACTTAGATTAATTAGGCTTTATTAGGATAATTAGGGTTTATCCAGGCTAATTATGCTATAATTAGGGTTTAAGGTTAACTGGTTCAAATAGGTTTAATCGGGGCTAATTACGGTTAATTGGTTCAATTAGGATTAATCAGGGCTAATTAGGGTTTATTGGTTCAATTAGGGTAAATCAAAATTAATTAGGGCTAATTGGTTCAATTAGGTTGAATCGGGGTTCATTGCAATTAATTGGTTCAGTTAGGGTTAATCAGGTTTAATTGGGGTTAATTCGTTCAATTAGGGTTACTCGGGGTTAATTATTGTTAATTGGTTAGATTAGGGATAATTAGGGTTTGATTAGGGTTAATTGGGAACAAATTAAGGATAACTAGGGTTTATCCGGCTAATAGGGTTTAGGTTTTAAGGTTAATTGGTTCAAATAGGTTTAATCGGGGCTAATTACGGTTAATTAGTTCAATTAGGATTAGTCAGGGCTAATTAGGGTTTATTGGTTCAATTAGGGTAAATCGGGATTAATTAGGACTAATTGGTTCAATTAGGTTGAATCAGGGTTCATTACAATTAATTGGTTCAGTTAGGGTTAATCAGGTTTGATTGAGGTTAATTCGTTCAATTAGGATTACTCGGGGTTAATTACTGTTAATTGGTTAGATTATGGATAATTAGGGTTTGATTAGGGTTAATTGGGAACACATTAAGGATAATTAGGGTTTATCCGGGCTAATTAGGGTTTAGGTTTTAAGGTTAACTGGTTCAAATAAGTTTAATCGGGGCTAATTACGGTTGATTGGTTCAATTAGGATTAATCAGGGCTAATTAGGGTTTATTGGTTCAATTAGCGTAAATCGGGATTAATTAGGGCTAATTGGTTCAATTAGGTTGAATCAGGGTTAATTACAATTAATTGGTTCAGTTAGGGTTAATCGGGTTTAATTGAGGTTAATTCGTTCAATTAGGATTACGCGGGGTTAATTACTATTAATTGATTAGATTAGGGATAATTAGGATTTGATTAAGGTTAATTTGGTTCAATTAGGGTTACTTGGGAACAAATTAGGGATAATTAGGGTTTAATTGTTACAATTACATTACAACAAATTAAATATTACAAAAAATTAAATTTAATTACATTTTAAATTGAATTGCATTATAACAAATCAAATGCAATTACATTACAACATATTAAATACAGTTACATTATAACAATAGATTCAATACGATAAATAATTTCTAGCATACTATAATTTCTAGCATATTAGAACATATTCAATATGATAAATAATTTCTAACCGAGAAAAAAAGTGAGTTCAGGCAATGGTGGTGCGAGGCGGACGACGATAGTAGCGCACGGAAGGCAGCGGCAGTGGCAGTGGTGCGCGAAAGGCGACAGAGGGTGGTGGTGCGGCGGAGGGGGAGGCACTGTGGCAATGGTGGTGCGACTGTGAGGTGGCTGTGGAGTGGTGGCACGATTGTGGGGTGGCTGTGGCAGTGGTGGGGTAGCTGCGGGGCGGGGATGTGGCTATGGGGACGGCAGATGTGAGGGGAGAGGGAAGGGCGGTGTGGTGGGTGGCGGGGGCCTGTCGCCGGCGTGGGGGGCTGATGGGGAGGGACGGAAGCGGGGGCCTTTCGCCGGCGTGGTGGTGGGGAGGAACGTTGCCAGAGGTGGGTCGCCGTGAGGGGGGATCGCCGGAGGTGAGAACGTCGGTGGGTGGAAACGGTGACAAAGAGAGAAACAAGGGACATAGAGAGAAACGGGGAAAAAAAAGAAGCATCTGTGTGAATTAAAAGACTTTTAGCAACGGAATTATACTGTCGCTAAAAGTCTGTCGGTAAATATTTTTTTTAACATTTTAACTGATGGATATTTTTAGCGACGGTAGCATTCTGTTGCTTAAAAAATTATCAAAAATTATAAATTCTCTAAAAATATTTAGCGACGGGTTATACCGTCGTTAAAAGCCCGTCGGCAAAAGTTCGTCGGCAATGTTTTTACCGACGAAAGAATCCGTTGGTAAAATGGTTTGCCGACGGACTTTTACCGATTGTTAATCCCGTCGCTGAAAGCACCTTCCGTCGCTAAAGACATCTTTTGTTGTAGTGAACACTTACTAAATTAGAACAACATGCATCTTCATCCTCCATAAACTAAAATCGTTCGATCAATAAAACTTCTCCAAATCATACTTTGTCGAAGTATTTGACGCCATTACAAGGTGCTTTCAATCTACCGTAAACCTCAGCTCTGATACCACTTGTAAAAAATATACTAGATTTTGCACCAAGCAATAAAGAAGAGAATCGAAAATAATAACAGAAAATAGAGGCACACAAGATTTATGTGGTTCGACAAAAGCCTACTCCGCGGTGGTAGCATCGATTTTGCTATGTCTGGCTATGGAGATTACAGATCTTTGTCTCTCTCAACAAACCCTCTCAAAGAGTGGATCCTCTCTTGTACTTAAAACACAATACAAGACAATATATATATATATATATATATATATATATATATATATACTTAGAGATAAGTAGTGACTTTCTCTAAATAACCAATGTGGGACAAGACCACTTATATACTTAGGGCCAAATCGCAACCTTCTCTGAAGAACCGACGTGGGACACCCACACATTCTGGGTTTTTTTTATCCATGACACATTATCACAAATCTTCACCTTGGCTTGGATAAAACAAGCCACAAACAACCTCAAAGACTGAGTGAAAGGTCTAGAAAGAAAACCATGAATTTTTGGAGGAAGAAGTATATAAAAATGTCCAGGGAGAGAGATGAGATAGTATACCAATTAGAATCTCTCAAAATTAAAACAAATAAAGGGATGAAGAAGATGGAGATGGAATGTATAAAAGAAAAGAAAAATGCAAATAAGAAGGTAGAGGACACAATGGACGCCAGTTTGCGGGTTGTCTAGAAAATACAACAAGTGGTTTGTGATTGCCCTCTGGATAGGGCCATGTCTAATGAGAGACGATAGATGCTTCTAGACGAGGACTATTAGAGTGCAAAATTATTTAAGGAACGATATGGTTTCGTTTAGATAAAAACTTAACCATTTGTAATCTAGGTTGACTAATGCCCCAGCAGCCTTTATGGATTTAATGAATCGGGTTTTGAGAATATCTCGATAATTGTGTTATCGTTTTCATTTATGACATTCTAATATATTCGAATAGTAAAGCAGAGAACACTCAACACGTAAGACAGATGTTACAAATATTGAAGAAACATAGGTTATATGCCAAATTCAAAAAGTGCGAGTTTTGGCTCGAAAAAGTGCTATTTTCGAAACATATCGTGGCAAGTGAAGGAATAAAAGTGGATCGGGGGAAAGTTGAAGCAATGTCAAGCTGAAAACGACAGACATTAGTGTTTGAGGTTTGTAGTTTCCTAGGCCTAGCTAGACACTATCGAAGGTTCATTAAAAACTTCTTTAAGATTGGCTCTCCACTGATAAACTTGACCCAAAAGAATGTGAAGTTTAATTGGACGGAGAAGTATGAGAATAAATTTCAAGAGTTGAAGGAAAGTTTGGTAACTGCATGAGTGTTTACATTGCCATCTGGATTTGATGGATTAGTGATTTACAGTGATGTGTCTCAAGATGGATTAGGGTGTGTTCTCATGCAACATGGAAAAGTAATCGCTTATGCGTCAAGACAACTGAAAATTATGAGAAGAATTACCTGATACATGACCTAGAATCAACAGCAGTCTTTGCCTTGAAAATCTAGAGACGTGCGATTTTTGAGATTTGTACGGATCATAAAAATTTAAAATATATTTTCACACAAAATGAGTTTAATATGCAGCAAATGAGGTGGTTAGAACTCCTTAAGGATTAAGATTGCTCTATATTGTACCATCTTGGAAAGGCAAATGTGGTGACGGATGCCTTAGGCAAAAAGAAAACAAAAAACCTAGCTTCAATAATTACCAGACAAAGAGCGATCATAGAAGATTTGAACAAGCTGGAAATCGAGGTTCGGGTAAAAGAAGAAGGGAACAATAGTCTCTTCCTGATATAAATCCAACCTAATCTACTTGATCGAATTAAGGAAGCTCAAGGTCAAGACGAGATATTACTTGATATCCATAGTGGGTTTACAAATAACAAAAAAGAAGATTTTAGTTGAGATGAAGATGGGATCTATAGATATGAAGGTCTAGTATAAGTTCTACCTAGTGAGGAATTGAGGAAAGAAATTCTGACTGATGTCCATAGTTCTAAGTACTCAATCCATCCAGAAGATACGAACATGTATCGAGATTTGTGACAAAGTTTTTGGTGGTCGTATATAAAGAAGGAGATATCAGAGTTTGTGTCGAAATGCATGACCTGCTAGCAGGGAAAAGTCGGCCATAGGAAGATGGTTGGACAACTACAACCACTTCGTATTTTCTAGTGGAAGTGGGATCATATCACCATGGATTTTGTATCCGGTTTACCCTGAATAACTAATAAGTTTACATCCGTCTGGGGGATAGTGCATCTTTTGACCAAGACGGCTCGATTTATCCCCATATGAGAAGGATATTCAACAGAACATTTGGCCTGAATCTATATCAAAGAAGTAGATAGCTGATACGGGGTGCCAATAGCCATTGTATCCGATCGGGATACAAGGTTTACCTCAAGGTTCTGGAAGAGTTTCAAGAGGGACTAGGAACCAAATTAAGTATGGGCACGACATTCCACTCGCAGACTGACGGCCAATCAGAACGGACAATCCATATTTTGGAGGATATATTAAGGGCTTGTGTGGTAGACTTTGGAAGAAATTGGGATGAACAATTACCCTTAATTGACCGAAAAGAGCAAGTTCTTCGCTGTAAGGTGGTGCGGTGATCAAAGTGATTTGGGGAAGCCATGTAATAGAAGAGGCCACCTTGGAACTGGAAGCGTTGATGCGGAAGAGATACCCTCATTTGTTTACTAAAAAAGGTACCTTACTGCAAATTTTGAGGACGATATTTTTATAAGCTAGAAATGTCGGAAGTAATCATCTGTTGATTAGAAAAATAAAAGGGCCATAATTTTTAGCGATAATTAGAAATTGATATAGAATGAAAGGTTAAAATTATTATGGGGTAAAAAATGTAATTATGAAAAAAATTTGGGCCATTTTGTAATTAAAGATGTGGGACCATTTTGTAGCCTTAAAAAGTGGGTCATTAATGGCAGCCATGTGTTAAATTTTTAAGAAAAATTTGTGTAGTGTTTCCAACTCCTACTTGGGGTGACTAATCAAAAAAATGAAAAAAAGAGAATTAAAGAGAAAAGGAAAGGAGGAAATAAATAGAAAAACAGAGAAAGAAGAAGAACATAAGACTTGATGGAGAGAGAGAAAGGGGAAATTTGGAGGAAATTGCTTGAAGGTAATGTTTTTTTAGTATGTAATTTTTAGTGTTTAGAGGTGCGTTTTAATATGATTTAAAGGGTGTGAATTAGTGAAGGGAAAAATGGGGGAGGTGTTATGTGAGTGTGCTGTGTTTTTTCGATGTGTAGTGTGTGTGAGTTGTTGCTCTGTGTTTGTGATGAATTCAAAGGCTAAATTGATGTAAGATTTGATTTGATGGTGTTAAATGCATATGTGTGATGAAATATGTGGAATTGAGTTGAATTTCAGTGTGTAAAATTGAGGTGTGCAGGTATAAGAACTATGCGTGGGAGTGCGCGTGTGCTAGTAGCAGAATGTGTGTGATTATGTGTGTGAGAGTGAAAGTTTCCTTGGTAAGTGTGGCAGAGGATGAAAGAGCAGGGATTTCGAAGCTGGGGTGTGTGTGTGTGTGAGTGACAGATGGTGGAAGTGTGTGAGTGCAAACAAAGTAGCTATATGTGTGTTCTTGAGTGTGTGTAGCAACATGGTGTGTGTGTGAATGTGTGCGTGGTTGGTATGAAACGTAGCAACTTCATATTGTGTATGTGAAGATAATTGGAAGGTAGAATATAGGGAGAGCGGTGTGTGAGTAAGACAATGACTGTGCGCGCGCGCGCTCGCTCAGTGACTGTGTGTATGTGTGTAAATGTGTAATGTGTGTGTGAGTGATGTGAGTGAAGGCATGTGTATGTGAGGTGTGGTATGGTGTGTGAAAAATGTGTGTGAGGTTGTGGAGTGTTTAATGGTTGTGTGAGTGTAATGTGAAGAATTCCGGGAAGTGCAGTGTCATGAAGCCGCATGTGTGTGTGTGTGTGTGTGAGAGAGAGAGAGAGAGAGAGAGAGAGAGAGAGAGAGAAAGAAAGAGGGTGAACTAGCGTGTTTTTTATCCTTTAGCCAATGAATAGTGATTGTAATCGTCGCTAAAGGTCATTTAATTTTAATCCTTTTAAACGTTATTAGTATGGAGCACGTGCATTGCACGTAGATGTGACCGAGAGTAATTTTTTAGGTGATATCATTAAATTTTTTGGAAACAAATAATATAACTCAATTATGTTATTATTTCTTTTGTGACTTCTTTTAGAAGAAAAGAATATTTGATGTTCGGAATTGTGATCGATTCAATGTTTAGAAATCTTCTTTGTAGGCTGCTAGATTGAAGAAATGTTTGATGCCGCTGCTGCTGCTGCTGGCCGGAAAAAAGAGCAAATGGAAAAATTAAAAGAATCAAGCTACGTCCTTGCTTTTTGATATGTTTAATTGGTCTACAGTATACACTTAAGATTTGTAATTTTCATCACTCTATTATAATTTGGTTTGGTTTGTGAGGTTCTTAGTGTGTTTTTTTTCCTATTCATAATGACAAGACAAAATAAAGCTTTCTTTATTTTTTTTTAAATAAGAATCCATCAACTAATAAACAAAAAAGAAGAATTCCGAACTAAACAAATTACCAAAAAGTCAAACCAATTGAACACTGATATGAGTTTCATTGTGGCTTCACAAAACAACAAAATGAAGATGTTATACAAATGTGATGTTTTTGGTATACCTAATGAGACTACATGAAAGCAATTGAACGAATAAAACCTATTTGTTTTTTATTTTTGAAAAAGAGGAGTCTAGACATACCTCAATAATAGAATTGTGATATAAACTCCAGCCCAACTTGAACTTGTATGAAACTTCTGTGAATTCGACAAAATACATAAGGAATTTCCCAAAAACACCAAGTTATAATTATAAAAGCATTTGACAAACTCTTGTAATCGCTACAAAGGCGCTTTATCTATACTATTCCCATCTTTATAAAATTATCATCTTTGTACCGATTATTTGTCATTCAATTGCATGTAATATGTGATCACATATGGTTTTTTTTTATGAGCCACAAAAATATAATTGAGAATTAAATCTAATCTTTTAACTAAAGTCTTCATTGCAAACTTGAATCCAGAAATTACATAATATGCCAAAATTCTTATTAACATAAGGAGCTTCGTACTGAACAAATTGCTATAAAGTCTTAGCAATTGAACAGTGATACATATTTCATTATAGCTTCACAGGCCCAGAAAATAAAGATGCTATACAAAATGTGGTGGTTTTGGTAACCAAATGACATACATGACAACAATGGAACCATGTTTGAGCAAGAACATCTAGCACAATTATTAAGTAACACATGGAGCAAAATCTGGAAGAGAATACGATCAGCCATTGAATAAGAAATGTCAATATGAAATGTAAAGGACATGGTCTTCAACTGCAATAACTGAATATATTTTCAATTCTAATCCGCGGCATATTTAAGCTTTATTTTTTCCCCATTTTTTTGGTGCATATTTAACCCTGTTTTTCATTCCTTTCTATTTTTGTTTTTTCAACAAAATTTTTTTAACTGATTTTTCACATCTAAATTTAACCCCTTTTTTGGTGCATAAATGGTTTTTATTTATTTTTATGTTTTTCAATACGTGAATCGCTTGCTAACCCAAAAATGCGCGACATATTTCAACCAAATTAAAAAGGGAGTAATAAAGGGATTTGTTTATTTTGTTTTTCTTTCTCATCACACTTTTCATTTTCTAATGTTTAATAGATTCATTACCCTATGTTTATATCATTGCAACCAAATTAAAAAGGGAGTCCTAAAGGAAGGATATAAGTGTTATTGGCGTGTTTAACGAAAGATATAATCGTCTAGAAATGATTTACGACATTCATACTATTATAAGTTGTATAACTAGTATCCTTCCTCATTACACTTTTTATTTCCCAATTTTTACAATCTAATTGACGTAGGACATAATCGTCAAAAAATGATTTGCAATTTTTGTACTTTTTTGGGTAGTATAGATTTTTAAAAGACGGGTTAAAACTTTATTTTGGCCCAAGAAAAAATAAAAACCCTTATTATTTTTAAAAGATCTACGATGTGAGAATTTCTAAGATTTTTCTGAGTCCGCGAATGACCTTAAATAATTTTATCTATAAAATGGGGTTCTTGAATTATTAAATATACCAAATCAAGTTATTTTTGTCTAAACTTTTTATGGGGACCTTATGTCATTGAGACACTTCAGTGTCTAAACTTTAATGGCATTTTGACGCCGATGGTTTTTTTTAAAACAAAATTCGCCTCATAGCGCCGATTTGAATATCAGGATTGGAGTTTCGAGCAAAAAATTCCGAAAAACTTTTTAGTTCAACAGTGGGGTTAGATTGCTTAAAAATGATGTTTTGAGTTTTTTTTTAATGTTGTTGGTGCATGAGTCGTCAGGGGATGTTCTGGTAATTTTACTTATGTCAGGGGATGTTCTGGTAATTTTTCACACCCAGTGGCAAAGTTAGTGAAGACTCATAGTCAAGTATCAAAGACTATAAGAGAATGGGGTCGTTAATGCGGTCTTAAGGTCTAGTGTAGATCCGGTTAAACGGATTAGCCATAATCTGAAGTTGTGAGCAAATAAGCGGGAAGGGGTAAGGTGAAGTGTGCGTACGTACTTTAAGGTTGTCTAACAAGTAAGGTTTTGTTTGAATAGGTAATCCTACTCGTTGAAAACCGAAAGCGATGAATTCTTCGACTAAAAGCCAAACAAGTAAGGACAATGCAGAACTGATACGATATGCTATTCGTTGTTTCGTTTAACATTCCATGTTGAACTTCTGTTGTTATATTTGAACATCTGTTGATCTTGTGACCCATCACTCCTTGTTTGAGTTATTTTGCTGAGGACTTAAGGTAGAATAATTTTCCTTAGTCCGCCCCATCGATGAAGCTTTGGAAAGTTGTTGAAGACTTATGATTGAATTACTCCATAAGTCCATTCTTATGATGAGAACCGCCTCCTTTCAATCTATAGGAGTCTGAGATGAACAACTAGTGCATTGAGGCATCGAGACGAGGATGGTTGGTAAAAATTGAAGGTTGAAAGGCGCTAGAGTCTGTCGTGTCAAGTTGAGTATGCATTGCAATGATTTTAATTGAAATTGTTGATTTCATTATCTTATTTTTTATGTTATTGTTTTCTTTAATGTTTTCTCTTGCCTTACATATGCATAGTCAATGGGTCTATTAGTTTTTGTACAAGTGGAAATGACGATATTCTGTTGGGTTTGAAGCCGCCCACGTGGAATAAAGGTGATATTTCAAGACGATTGCAAGAGATGTTCTTTGGCCTTCTAAATTTATTACCTTCACTGAGAATTCATAATTGATTCTCCAACATTTCTTAATAGATTTGCGCTCATCCTTTATGTAATGTGTTTCATGTACTAGGTCCGAACGGGGTGAACCATCTAAAAAAGGTAAAGAGAAGTTGTACTGAGGACACAATGAGGGAAGTGTCCCGCATGGAAACGAGTTCTGTTGTAAATACTAAGTTGTAGCAAGTTTTAACAGACTTCTACTGCAATATGTTGTGTACTTCAAGAAAAATTTTGTGAGGACGTATTTTGTTACTTCCATTAATGATGTTGATGTTGCTCTGTATTTTGCAACAAGGATATGATGTAGACACGATTGACATCTCAGCTCCGGTGACGTCAATTGGGCTGAGAGTGTCACATCCACACCCCGATCAATAAACATATTACCAATGAGCACGATAATACGCTGCATACCTTCGTTTTTTGTAGTTTGGCACTTCGTCAGATACCAACAAACATGTGCAAAATGCCCCTATCATGTTGCTAAGAAATCTGGATCCATTTTCATGTATATGCAATGGAGCATGACTAATATGCAAAGGTTCTTTGAATCTACTGGTAATATAATTGTAGCAGAACTTGCATGTGGTCAGTACAAAGGCAACCTTGTCTTTATTTCTCACATTCCTCTATGGCCACCAACCTCAGATAATATCCTTTCCAATTTGAAAGAAAATAACTCGCCCTTTGTTTAAGCTTCAGAATAACTATCAACAAAGCTCAAGGACGAAAATTGGAAAAAGTTAGCATCTATCTATCTGAACTTGTTTTCTCACATGGACAACTATATGTTGCATTTTCATGAAATCAAAAAGGATATGATGCTAGAGTACTCATTAAGCCAAGAGACAGACTTTAAAATACCTATCGAACACGCAATTGCTATACAAAGAACTTTTAGCCTGAACAAAACAATGGACATATGTACGCTGCTACTTTCATTCCTGCATACCACACTCTCTGCATAAGTTTATACACTGCAATAGATAGGAAAATTCATTAACCCCACACCAGTATTTCCGCCTAACCCCAACTGGCAAACCAAAAAGTTAAATGCTTCCACTAGCTTTCACATCTCGAGGATGCATAAGTTCTTTCATATTAGCCATTATAAAGTCAGTTGACATCCCCCACCCCCTAAAGAAGATCTCAAACTTGTGCTTTGATAGACGATGGAAGTTTGTTGCATTTCGTATAGTCTCTTGTCATATGCAGTGGATATGACTTACCAAAAGAAGCAATCTGAGTGAGCTTTCACCTGGTGCACTTCAAATGGAAAAAGGAAAAGAATGTTGGAAATGAAATGATTTTGTTTGATTGGCTTTTCCCTCTGTCTAATTATTATTTCCTGGATAGTATCGAAAAGAATTGCACCAAAACGTTTTGTTATATGTTATGTGGAAACATTTGTTCATAAACATGTGCCCTCACAAAGATATTGTGGAAATCAGACCTAAGAAGAATCAACCCATAAAGCTTATCCTGCTTTTTTTTTAATCTTTATTGGTGTCATAAATATTATTGAAATTATTAACCTCTACGCTAATGCAAGAATGAAGTTCAAAGAAGCAACCCAGTCAGAAAGACCACATGTTAGTGAAGTTACCAAGATGCAAAAAGTACTAAAGAGAAACCTTCTTCTCTCGTGTCTCACAAGTGTAATTTTCTTTCTTTACCTTTATTAGTACTCTTTCTTCTATTTCCTTAAACTTTGGTTTTTTTTATCTCCATATAACCTGCAATTCATTTTCGTTACAATTATAAGCTATAATGTTAGAGTTTTTTAACGAAAAACTAGAACACATTTTGTTTCAAATTCAGTATGTGAATAAACTACTCAGAAATGTCTAACTAGCTTTTTAAAATTGTTAATACGATTAACTATACTTGATATGATATGATTGTAGACACTTTTCAATTTTCAGAGGTGATTTAATCGCCTAATTTCCCTAACAAAACACTAATCAACTTGTTCAAAAACAATTAAAAGGAATAAACTTTGACTCTTACCAGCGTTGTAGGAATCTTCCTCTAAGCTCGTGTATAATGACAATTAATAGTCGCTAAATGTTTCTAGTGACTTTTTTTAACACTTTCAGCGACAATTATTAGTAGCTTTTTTTAGCATCACTAAATAAAAGTCACTAGAAACATTCAAAGACGATTAATTGTCGCTATATAGGGGGTAGAAGGAAGATTCTCTGACTGGGGTAGCAGCCAAACTTGTTCCATGAAGAGTTAGAACACCTTCTAAGCCAATATTATGACGTAATGGACGAATCCGGATCCCCTGCCGTGGCTAGGGTTACAGCAGGCATGCTGTAGCCCCAGTCACAGCCGTCGGATCGAGATAAGTGGGAGGGAAGGGCTTAGATCAAGCCACGTCATCCGGCTATTTATAACTCAGCATTTACTCTAACGACCCAACATTCTCTCTCCAAAAGCCTATCTCTCTCTCTCTCCAATTCCATCTGCCCGCTGCGACAACTTCTCGACGTTCTCCACCTGCCAGCGACGGCACGTCTATGGTCCACCTCCACCACCTTCCGGCGACGAGATCTACAATCTCTCTCTCTTATCTGAAAATCGAAGTGGCTAACGCTGCCATGGAAGTACACCATTCACCGGCGAAGACACCTCGTGCCTTCCCCACTTCCGTCGACGACACCTCGAGCACTCTGCACCTTCCAACAACGAGATCTACAATCTCTCTCTCTTCTCCGAAAATCAAAGCGGCCAACGCTGCCATGGAAGTACACCGTTAACTGGCGATGACACTTTCTGCCTTCCCCACCTTCTGGCGACGACACCTCGTGCACTCCCCACCTTCCGGCGATGACACCTCGTGCACTCCCTCTCTCTCCTCCAAAAATTGATCACATGGGGTACTTGATGCAATTCTTCGGCACTTGAGGAGTAAAACTCGTTGATGCGCAAAGGGCCACAGAATAATTTGTTAATTTCTTGTTTCATTGTTGTATCCAGGAAACTTGGACATTGTGTTTATTCACCTAAGCAACTTATGAATGATCTAATTTTAATTTAATCGAAGAAATGATGCTTTTGCTTCTTCTTCTTCCCCATGTTTTTGGTGTTTAAAATTCAGAAGTGTGGTTGTACAAAACTAGAGATAAAATTGTAAAGAACTAGAGATGAAATTGAGCAATCTATTTTTAATTTGATGTCTATGTTGTTGGGTTAGTATAAAGATGAAGAGGGTGAAGATGGATTGAGAGAGAGGGATCATCATCTCCTACTGTACAGCAGGGGTTCTGTGATCCCAAATGAGCTCTCTCTTCCCCCTCTCTCATTTGGGATCACAGCAGCCTGCTGTAACCATGTGTTACAGCAGGCAATCCTAATATGAGAGATGAGAGAGAGGGGGAATGCTTATGGACAGAGACAAATAGAAAGGGAGAGAAGATTGCTTTGGACAGAAAAAAATTTGGGCCTTTTTCATTGGAAAGGTGACGTGGCAGATTTTGGTATCTTTATTTTGATGGGACGACCATAACTACGGTTACAGGCTTACAGCGGCAGATGATCCACCTCCGTAAGGGACATATATTGGAATTAACCGAGGGCATTTCAGGAACATAAAAACCCTCGATAAAGTGTTTGCATCGCTATCCGTTTGCTCCAGCAATTCTGGTGCAATGGCTCAGCAACAAGGTGAAATCCCCGTAAACCATATACCACCGCCGCCGGCCCCGCACGTCGCGCCGGCGGACCCCAACCGGTCGGCGACGGCCAAGCGCCCCCGTGACGACGGCAGCGACTCAGCGGCGGCGGTCGCCGGAGGAATCGGCTGCGATCTCCCGCCGCCGAAGCGACGGGTCGTGTCGGCGCAGGACGTGCTGTTCAGGATCATGGTCCCGTCGAGACAGATAGGCAAGGTCATCGGCAAGAACGGCACTCGTATTCAGAAGATTCGCGAAAACAGCAAAGCCACCATCAAAATCGCTGACGCAATGGCCGTAAGTACGGTTTATCTATCTATTTGTCGCTAAAAAGTGCAATAGTGATGGTAATGTAAACATTTTTAGCTAACTGAAGTAGAAAATTATGTTAGAAAACAGAAGGTAGCTCAAATGGAACAATCTGGAATACCAGTCGACTAGTTTTAAACGCATATTCCTGAAACACTCCCTTCGATTTATTGGATTTCAGTTCCTAAGATGAAGTTAGGACCATGTAAACATTGAGTTGAACTCAAACAACAATCATAGGTTAATTTAGTATTATTTCAAGTCAAGTTAGGGCAATAGCAATGAGAGAAATCAACATCTACATGTACTTATTCCATCATAAGAATTCGTGATAAGTCGAAGGGGAAAATTTCAGTAAACCGGAGGGAGTACATTCCACCAGTACTCTCCTCTTTTCAAAATTTTTGTACCCTTTTAACTTTTTATGAAGGAATAGAATTCGGATATATAAGCTTTTGACGCATAGGTTGACTCATCAATATAGTTTTCTGATATGTAAGTGCTAGGGGGTTCAAATTCAGTGTTTAGATGTCCTTTTATGTCCTAGAAGTTTGCAAAGGGTCAAAGGGACAAAATGATAAAATTTGGAGGGAGTTATCTGTTTCAACTAATGATGTGCAACTGCTTCAACAAGATTACTGTTCACGAGAACGATCGTTAATATCTTCTTGATAAGAAGTTCATTTAGGGCTTTAATACTGCACTCCCAACCCATGATAGTTAACGATACAACAAGAATGAAAACTGAATGGAACTCTTTCTTTCATTAAGCTGAAATGGGGTTTACTGCATTAAGACCATGTCAATGAGACTTTACAAGAACACCTCTATAATATACACCGATTTATGAATCCCAATAACACCCATTCATGAATCATAATAGCACTTAATTTGATCATGGAGAACTTTTGGTTGGTCACTTTATCCATAATCGTTAGGCGCAATGTCAATGACTTGGATTTAATACTCCACGAGATGTTTGGTTTGTTACAAAAAGGAAGTACACTAGGGGGACTAGTGACCAATCTGCTGTACATTATCAGCTATAAGCCATGGCAATCTTCCGCAGCTGAGTCATTGATGGAGTTTAAATTGGGGTTGCTAATGTTCTCTTTATTGGAGCCGGAGGGCACTGGGGCTTGATAAAAGCACTTGTTGCATCGGGCCTGGATCCTTTTCCCAACTAGGTGTTTCTAATTCCTTGATGCCTTTTTCTAGGAAGATGAATAGTTCCTTCAAAGTCACCAAATATTGTTGGGGCTTTGATATAGAATAGATATTATGAGAATATATATTAGAGGGACGTGGGGTTAATTATGTTGAGAATATTTTACGAATATTTCTTGGTTTTATTCAAGCTAGCTGCTTTGGAGTACATTTTTCTCAATTTACAGATTTTTGGAGGCTCCTTGGACTGAATCAACGTAGATTTGGGGAGTGGGAATAACATTGTATTGTCTAGAGAGTACAATTGAGAGCGTTGAGTATTATTAGATTTGCATATATGTTTGTGTATCCATGTAGATATATACATATATGAACACATGCACACACACAGACACAAATATGCACATAGATGTACACACACACACACTTATGTAGCCACATAGATACCTACGGGAACCCGTTCCCACCCAAGGTTGGGATGACTCCCATCTTCCCAATGCATGTAGAACCGTCTACCACGACCACGTGGATGGCTCCAGATCACTTTTTTGATAAAGCAGAAAGCAGTGCGCTTGTATGGTGCATTGGTCAAATGCGCCACTTTTTCAACTTTTGCCAAATGTCCATTAATTTTGCTAATATTCCATATGCCAAACTATGTGGCGTGCTATCTCGAGCCATTTTTTTAGCTGATATTTTCGGCCCTGATTTGTGTGTCGAAATTTAAGTCCATGCCTGAATTCAAAAACTCCATATAGAACCCATCTGCTTATCTCCATCATTAGTTGCTTCAGCGACAAATCAACCTTCAGTGATCACATTCACGATCACCTCCGATCAAAAGCACAACCACCGGCAAAAGTCTCAATAAAGTTGAGATTCATGATAAAAGTTCCACAAATAAAGATTGTTCATTAGAGATGAACACTATATGATATCAAAATCTCAGAGTCAAATTCGAAACGCTAAATCGCGAAGGCGAGGGCAAGGTGGTGAAGGAGCAATCTATGGTGGCAGTGCCAGGTAGTCGATGGTGGAGTTGGTGACATAGTGATGGTGGGTAGGGCAACTGCACGGTTGGTCTTGATGGGTGTGCGGATTGGTGGCGTTTCTGAGGGGTGGTGGGTCCCATTTGTGGTGGCACTGGTGATAAACAGGACGGGAATGAGAGAGAGAAAGAAAAAGAGAATGAAAAGGGAAGAATCAAATGAAGGGCATTTTGGTCTATAGCCACATTGCGCGAGATGATGATGCACTGACTTTTAGCTCTACAAGAAAAGCACTTGACGGGTGACGGGGATGGACAGTCCAAGATGGGTTGGGCTCCCTACGCGCGCACACATATAATATGTATGTATTGATAGTTAAACACCATGAGCCGGCCACCAAATCAACCACCTATCCAAACTGAAAAGCTATTGAAGAATGAAGAAAGGTTGGAACTAATGTTTTCCTGGCCCATAATGATATAGTAAACAAAAGAAGGGCCTTTAAAAAAATATTCCTTTAAAGTAGAACTCTTCAACCCTTCAAAGCTCTGCTGTTCCTTTCCTTCCATAAAACCAAAATAGGCAAGGAGGAATCAACGTCCAGAGCTTCATTGCTGGACGCCTTCTCTTTTTTGCACAGGGACAACCCCTTAACGAGTCAACAAGACCGTGGCATGACCCATGCAACCCGCAACAGAATGAACACGAAATTCCTTACAAGCCTGGCTATTGGGTGATGCAAGAGCACATGATCCACCGGTTCACCAGATTTCTTGCACATGAAATACCGGTTCACGTAAATTTTGTTTTCTCCTTCAGAAGTTTTCCCCGTTAACACTGATTTGTAGCAGCCTTTCTAACAAAAGAAGATACTCATAGAGGTGCTGAGTGCTGACTAAATCTCTTTGATCGGAAAGAAGGATTTTCTTGAGTCCATACCACCTGGTCTATTCCTCCTCTAGAGCTAGTCACAAATTTTTTAAGCGCTCAAGGAAAATAAAAAGATTGAATCCAGCTGCCAGTCATTAAAGTTCCTTCTATAAAGCGGATTCCACACAAAGCCCTTGCCACATATGGCACCATATCTGCCGCAGAAGCATCCTTGCTTGCTCCAATAGAGTACAGAGCAAGGAAGACTTACACGCTCTTCATCACAACACCATAAATCTCGCCAAAGAACGAATCTGACTATCATCTCCGATGAAGAAACACGGATGTTCTTTAAAACTTTGCCTCCCCCTGCTAACATAGATACATAAGCTCAAACCATGAGATCAAGAACCACATGCGGAGACCACATATGCAACCCCCAAACTTTTCCACCACAAGCCTTCTCCATAAAAAATTCTTTCCTGCATATATCTCCTTGGCCATTTCCCCTGAAGTGCCATTTTGAAGGTAAATAAGTGTTTTACCCTGAAACCCCAACCTTGAGTCAGAATGAGACTTTTATCCGAAGATCCTGCATAGAAATACTCTCTTTAGCTTTACAATCTCTTTGTAACACCGATTGGATTAACAGCAAAGATGTGAAGTGTTTGTCAGAAGGATGGAAAGGTTGCTGTTAACAAGAGTTCTGCGACCACCTTTGCAATGGTAATGTTTCTTTCAACCCGCCAATCTCTTCTCACAGCGCTCTATCACTGGATTCCAACAGGCTTTACCTTTAAAAGTTGCACCCAAAGGAAGGTCCAAGTGAGTTAGAGGCAGCCTCCCAATTCTACACCCAAGACATGGCCATGAGCTGAGCATTCACAACATGCCCAGCGGAATAATTTCAATCTTGGCCTTATTGATTTTAAGATCTGAGCAAGCTCGGAAGAATAATAGTAGCAGTCTAGATATACCAATTTAAGCATCCTGCCAAGCCAGAAAACCCTGAAAGAAACCTTCCATCACCACGCAGTAAAAAATTCTGCTCAGAGCCTTCATAACGATCAGGACGAGAAGAGGTGACGAGGAATCTCTTTGTTGGCTACCTTTAGAAGAAGGAAAGTGACCTGCTGATGAACCACGTGTTCCAGCCCCTCCATCTCTGCCCAAAAGCATCCTCTCGAGCAAGTACCAGAGAAAATTCCCACTAACGTGATCATGCACTACTTGCAGTTTGAATCAGAAAGAGCACTTTGTCTAGGTCTAGAATCAACATGTCTACCCCAAACAAAACTCCGAGACTCTGAAATTACCTAGTCTATCATCTTTGGGAGCGTGCTTGCCAAAACCTTGGAAATAAGTTTATACAGGCTCTTACTAAGTTAGTACGTCGGAAATCTCTAATATCCACTGCACCCTCTTTAGGAATAAAGGGAATGAAAGTTGTGTTAAGGCCTCTCTCAATCCCATAAGCTCAAAAAATTCATGAAAAACGTATAAAACATTCCATCACAGTCTCCTCCGTGCTAAAAGGGGATTCCAAAATTACAGAAGCATCTGGCCTAGAATACTGAAATCAAGGACAGCTAAACTGGATCTCGCCTCATCTTCTTCCTGAATCGAAGTCTGATCAAAACCAGTAAGGCCTCCTTCTCTCCACTCTTATCTGAAAGCCATCAACAATGATCTTCCCAATTTGGTTGGACTCATATGTCTGTTAGTTGTTTTCTGAAAATATTTTGTGTTTTTGGCTCCTGCTTTTAACCAATATCGCTGGATTTTTTTTTGCCAACAAATTTCCTCAGGTTAAACAACCTATTACCTTCGGTTTTCGGCCCTAATCTTCTATTTATCTCCTCCCTGCACATGGCATGCACCTCCATTAAATTGTCCAGGTCATGAAAACACTTGCTAATCTCAATTCAACCTGCCTACCACCTCCTTGTTCCTTTTTTTCAGATCATTCTTCAATAGTTACGTGCAAACGAAACTTGGATTTACATCTACCACGTACCCTTCATATTAACGCCTGACCAAATCCAAGTTACAATTTTCAAATCTGAAAGGCGATTTAATCCCCGGGAGCCTCTCTTCTGATTCGGTGGAAATAAAAAACCTGTCGGTTCTGGAACAAGAGTGACCCTCAGGGTGTGTTTGGATATAGGATTTGAACTGGGGATTTGACTTTGGTAGGGTATTTGTAAATCACTTGTACAAAATATCTTGTTTGGATAGTTCAAAAGGGAATTTTTGAAATTTCGGAGTAATTTGAACTGCGGATTTGGGGTCGCCAAATCCACAGTTCAAATCACTAGTTTGAACCTTAGTTGCAGGAAACTCCTAATATGGTGACGTTTCTCTCTCGGAAACTCGCTTTTGCGATCCCAAGTTAGGAGCTCCATGGGATCTCGTCCCAAGCTAATATGGGAACTCGATCCCGTTAGCTGGATAGAGATGCATGGAACAAGTGAGATAATACCTGAAAAGCAAGCCCTTTTCAACTCAATTCCTTATTTATCTCTTTCTTCAAGTCCTTAAAGTCTCTTTGTCTGTTGTTGCTGGCTATGTAAACTATACTAAACAAATGATAATACTCTTACACATTTATTTATTCAAGCCGCTCCCAACCTCAGATTCTTCTTGGTGCTTACGCTCCCCGCCCCGTTCCCGCTCTCGCCCCCGTCCCCGCCCCCGCCTTGTGCAACTAAGGTTTGAACTAGTTATTTGCCAAATCCACTCCAATCAGTAATTTACAAACTCACAATAACTAGTTCCCTATTTTTTAGAAATCTTGCCTCCCACCTTTTTTAACAACCTTTTGCTTCCTTTCTTCCAAATAAGATATTTCAAAATGATAGAATTTGTAAATCAAGGGATTTCGAAATGAGGGCATTTAGAAATACCCAGTATTTTAAAATTCCATATCCAAACACACCCTCAGTGTGACGAAACCAGGTGACCTGCATCCCTCCAGAATTCCTCTCTAATAATAAGATCCTTATATTTAACATTTCATGGAACAGAAATTTGGTACCTATTTTCGCGTTTGAGAATCTATTGTTGTTAAAATTGCCTCCAATGCACTGCAGTCTTCTTCATTTTCAATGCACTGCTTCTAGTTCCGACCACAAGCTCCTATTATCAATCTCATTCCCTGGAACATGAACACCCGAGACATTCTAATTGGAAATCCTCCTCAACTGTCTTTAGCAGGCATATAAATGAGAACACGCCATGCATAACATCCAAACTTGGAAAAATGTTAAAGTACCCCCAGAGCCCTGACAACATACTATTTTGACCCAATCAGTCCATCTACCTCCTCCAATAGAACAGATAGTGGCCGCTGTCATAACCTTCATCTCTGTTTCCAGAGGTTTCAAACTCTTTAGAAGCATTTTAACCACCCTCCTTTTCTCCTACTGTTAAGGCTCCGCACATAGCAAGATATGCTCTGGATCCACTTAATCAAAAAGGAATTTTTTTCTGGAAACACCTCCCCTATCATCATTAAACTCCTCTCCCACTCTTCTTGCTATTGTACTTAATAGAGCACTCTTAACTTCTTCAGCTCTCTCCTCTCGTTACAACTTGATTTGGAAGACAAACTGGCAGAATTCTTTGAGCCAGAAGATTTAACAGTTTGGCCACCAAAATGTTTTTCCATCTTTAACAGCAAATCAACAATATTTTCTGATGTAATTCCTTTACTAAAGCCGGGGCTGAAGCATGATCTAGCCATGCTGGCTGAATTAAAACCTTTAGGGACATTATGTCCCTCCTTCGGACCAAAAAAACAACACTACCCTCCCCCCCGTCATGCCATTTCAGGTGGCTTCATTTTTTGCTTCGTTTAGCTTTCCATTAGCAAGGATCTGTTTGTTTGAGTAAATCCAGTGATTCTAGAATCACAAATTATTCTGTCTATGCGCATTAAAGAAAAGTAGAAATGATGCTGAAGTTTTGTTCAAAGGCCAATGAAGTGCAGCTGTCATTTTATGTTACTTGACTTGATGGGCACTGTAAATTTGCAAGCTGAACAAAGTGAAATTAACTGCCTTTTGATATTTGCAGCGACATGAGGAGCGTGTAATCATCATAAGTTCTAAAGACAGTGAGAGCATGTTTACTGATGCAGAGAATGCCCTCCACGAAATTGCCAGCTTGATCCTCCAGGTACTTTGATATTTGAAGTCCCAATTTGTTATGTTACTTGGTCGCCGTGAGATTGCCAGTCTGATCCTCTAAATACTTTGATTTTTTCAATTCCCAATTTCTTAAGTTACTTGATCGCAGTATTGCCATGACATTGAAGAAGTTTTGTCCTTGTGTGTAGGATCATTCATTTATAGTGCAATTCTGATGCATTGAAGCATTCCCCCTTTTGAAATGTTTGTTGGCCATTGATATTCTGACAGTTATTATTGTTTCAAAAAAGTGTTCAAATTCCACTATCTTTGTGCATTAACTTTGTCATTATTCGTAAATTTTGTATGCCACGGTCCTGCATCTTGCCACCGTAGCCATAGGTGAGCCGATGCCCAAGCATTGTGCGCCAATGGATGTGCTCTTGCCATTTTCTTTCACTACTACTCCGTCCCAAAATAAGTTCAGCATTTCCTTATTCGGATGTCCCAAAATAAGAGCTAACTTTCGTCCAACAGGAGAAGACGAATCAAAATGTTCATAAAAATTTTCCATCCATCAAGATGTCCATTTTAGGAAACTTTTGATATCATTTTTTGCTTTTTACCCTTACTCCTCATCCTTTTTATCTCTCTCTCAACACCCACAGCGCAGACCTCTCTCCACCCATTTTGTTTTTTCTTTAAACACCCCCCCCCCCCCCCACCCCAGCTTTCCTCCTTATCCAATCAAATTTGAACCTCATTTTCTCTTGGAAACCTAAATGTGAAGAGGGAACCTCAACAGATCTGTGTGACTTCCATTCTTTCACCTTATATCTAAATCATTTAACCTCAACCCTGGTTTCCCTTGTACAAAAACCACCCTGCTTTCCCTTGTACAGAAACCAAACATCTTACTTTGCTGGACATTGGCAACCCGATGTCACCGCCCAAGTTACGCACCAACAACCACGCTCCATCTGAAAGGAAAAAAAAAAGGAAAAGCTCATTAATCCTTTTCCAGGCGATGGCGGGGCGTCGATTAGGCGAGCATCAAGGTGTTGAGGCGTTCAATAAGGGCTATGTTGGGCATTGACTAGGCGGTAGCCTATGCTTTGAGGTGTTCGATAGGAGAGCGCCTAGGCGTTGAGCTGTACAAATTAAGTGGCCAATTCAGAACTAGAGATAGGGGAAGACAGAGGAGTTATTTCATGGTTCCATGGCCTTGCAATTGGTTATCAAAAGAAGCTACTTAAAGGCCAAAAGGAGTTATTTCATGGTTCCATGGCTTTGCAATTGGTTATCAAAAGAAACTACTTAAATGCAAAATCCTTCATAACAAGGATAGGACGGGAAAGACATATCATTTTGAGTATTTCCTTAATATCTGTGCAAAATCAATGCCGCACCTTTTTTGGGACAGATTTTTTTTTTTGCGAATTGACTGTTAATTGAAGCCTTCCTCGGACCATGCAAGTCTTGCCATAATTCTGGTGGGCACGCAGTTTTGATTATTTCCGCTGTGCGTACAAGACTTTCCACTTTCAAAAAGTTCTGGGTATCGTTAGACACAAATTTACCAGATTTAAGGGCATTATTATACTCACAGATTCTGCTTTAGTATTTTCCTTTTTAGTTTGTTTGGTGGTTTTTATGGAGTTAAATAATCTTTGAGAAGAAAGGTTGTTGGGTATTAGACCTCAAAGTTTTTTCAGTCAGAGAGCGGTTCCTTGAATTTATAAAGGCTTTATTTGGCTGGTAGAGAAAGACAATAATAGATAAGAAATTGAAGATCCACATCGATCTAGAGGGATCCACATCGACCTGGTCGGGGCCAGCACCTAAAATGGAAAAGGAAGTGGCTGCCTCACCCTTCAGCTGGTTGAATTAATATCAGCTTATCTTGGATTGCTTTTCAATTTTTCCGCAAATGCTTGTCTTATTATGTTGCGTCCCACGTTTTGAGAATGGTCAGAATGTCAATATTGCTGTTTGTTTTACTTTTCCTTCCTTTATATGTTTATTATGCATGAAGTAGTGGGTTTGTTATAACTTACGATACTCTCGAGGATCCACATCCCCCTGGTTGGGGCCAGCATCTAAAAAGGAAAGGAAGTGGCTGCCTCATCCTTCGGCTGTTCAAATTATTATCAGCTTATGTGGATTGCTGTGTTAGAAGTTGCTTTTTAATTTTTTTGGCAAATGCTTCGTATTATTATGCTGCATCCACTTTTTGAGAATGGTCAGAATGTCAATCTTGCTGTTTGTTTTTCTTTTCCCTCCTTCTATATGTTTGTTATGTTCGTAGTAGTGAGTTTGTTAAAACTTCTGCTTATGGTAAGCAATCAATTATTTTCTCTGTTGTTGTATAGGAGGACAATGTTATTCCCGAAGCACTGAGAGTTGGTACAGGCCACGTAGCAGCCAATGCAATAAAGCTTTTGATTGCTGGTACCCAGGCAGGTGGATTGATAGGTGTTTCTGGTCAAAACATAGAGAAACTAAGAAATTCATCCGGAGCCACTATCACAGTTCTTGCTCAACATCAGTTGCCTTTGTGTGCATCTGCTCATGAATCAGATCGAGTAGTTCAGGTGAGCATGTGCGTGCTTAATGCAGTACGTGAGAAAAAAGTTTGTATTACAGTTTTTTGATTCTCATTCTCTTTTTATGCATGATGTACTGATTTATGTAAAAAGAAATCAGGTCTTCTTGAGTAGCAAGTAGTTTCCCTGACCTGTCCAAGTCTGAGAAGGTAAGAGATTTGTAGGTGAGAGTAACGGTATTCGTCTTGAAAGGTGAGGTAAGGATGCTATATGGTTCTGACTGTCATAGATTCAGAGTTGACTAAGATAGGGCTCTGTTGTTTCACACTCTCACTTCCTGAAATGTGTTAGTGACTAAAAATAACAAAAAATTAACAAAAGAGGAACAGTACATGAGACTCCCGCGTGCATCTTCTGAAGAGGTTTAGACCTTTCCCTAAAGCAAATTTATAATAGCAGCAAGATTTGTTCCGAAGCTGGTGCACATGCCTTGTTGTAGAATTATCTGCCCAAGTCGATCATTCAAGGAGAAACTAAACATTCTTGTTTGATGTGTGTGTGGGTGGGTGGGTTTTTTTGGGGGGGGGGGGGGTGGGGCATGAACTCAGCCTTGGCACCTATAAATTGGATTGTAATCAATCTCTTCTTGGACATGCCACTGGTTTTTTTAGTTTACTGAGTGACCTTTGGTTACAGCTTTTAATTTTATTTTATTTTTTGGCGGAAACCATTTTCTGTTTAAAAGCTAAGTTTTGTGTTCCCGAGATCATTGTTTTTACGTACGCAAGTTTGCAAGAAACAGCTCAAATAATAGCTTTGGTCGAACTGAAACAAGACTGACCTCACCTGTCAGTCTTGTCTGCTGGGTAAGGTTGGCCAGGATGTATGGTTACCTGTTTACCCTCCCCTAATAAATGACAAAAAGGTTGTATTTTTTTTTCTTCTGCTTTTCAAATGACATCTTTAAAGAAAACAAAACTGCCTCAACATGTTTTCTTGATAAGAGTCGGGGCTTTTTATTTCAGCCTGAAATTGTGAAATTGTTTTGATTTTGTGAACACCATACTGTCAACAGAAAACAATGTAACGTGCCAAAACTGGTTTGCAGAATGAATGAAGAAATGACCACCTTAACTGTCCAATATTTATGACGAGGCAAGATTATTTCCCTACTCACCTTGTTATACCCATAAAAAGGAAAAAGAGAGTCCACTGTAATGCTCATACTCGGGATCTTCCTGTTTTTCTGTTAAGCGTGTAGTCAAGATCTTTTTAGGCCAGTGGCTAGTTCATCACTACATGACACCAATTGAAGGACTAAGGTTCCTTCTGGAGGGAGAAGAGCCGTCACTCAACTATTCATGTGAAGAGAACGTGCTAAACTAACTTTGTCGGACAGTAAGTCTATCATGGAACCAATATTTTGCCCCGTCGAAATAGCAACTTAGCTCAGCTAACTACTGTCTTAAAGGGTTTGTCTCACAAAACCAGTATCTTTTATGCCGTCAACCTGTTGCAAGCTTTAGAATGAGTGTCTAAACTAATTTCTCCTCAAAGAACCTTTCTACCAAGAGTCTCCGCAAGAACCGCAAGCACCAAGAGGTATCCTTTAAGAGGCTGGCCGTTTTCGTCGCACCCAGTGTTCTTGCCGAACTTATCCAACTTATTTTTGTCGTTCTACTTTCATGCGTTAGAAAATTGACATACCATCTCGTTATCTTTTATACTTTCTCTGAAACAATTTCCTCATGAGAGATAATCTGATAATGTTGACCTTCCAGTGTTCCTTAGATTTACGTGTTTAAGTACTCAGCTTTGTTTCCCTATGTCTTATTTTCACCCCCAAAAAGAAAGTCCCATCCCGCAGATCCCCTGCTGTAACAGCATGGTGCTGTAGCAATATAAAAGGTTTATTCGTGAAAATAATTCTTCAAAAGTACGCTAAAATTTTAGAATTACTACAAATATACTTTTAGTGGCACTTCAAAAGCCACTAAAGCTGTATAAACAGGCTGCTGTTACTGCAGAGGATCCATATTCCCTCCCCGCCTAAATTGCTCCCTTTCCTACTTCTCATTTTAGTAGATGGATTTTGAACTCATATATTCTTACATCCATAACCACCCCCCCCCCCCCCCCCACCCCCAACAACCACCACCAAAATGAAGTCTCTTCGGTGATTTTTCTATCTCTCCACCCCTCGCCCTAATCTGCAACCCCCCTCCCTACTTTTCATTTTGTTAAATGGTATGGTTTTTACATCTCCAAACCCCCTAATGAAGTGTCTTTGATGATATTTCTGATCCCCCACCCCCTAAAATTTGCCCCTTTCTTAACTTCTCATTTTAGTAGATGGAATTTGGACTCATTACACCCCAACCCCCCAAATAAGTCTCTTTGGTGATTCTTGAATTTCTCCCCCCCTCCCCCTAATTTGCAGGCCTCCTTTCCCTACTTCTCAGTTTAGTAGATGGTAAATTTTTTAACCCCAACCCCCCCATTAAGCCTCGTTGATGATTCAATCTCACCCCCCCACCCCAACCCTTCCCCCAACCCTTCAAACCAGCATAGGTCTTTGGGATATAAACGTAAATTTGGAGCTTGGAAGAGTATTATCAATCAGCATTAGCTACACTCTACTGGAAGATATTGCCATTTCAAGTTTCCGGTCATATCCAGCCTGGTGACTTCATTTGGGGTTTCCGGCCATCTCCGACCAGCTTACTGCATGCACTTGGAGTTTCCAGCCACTGTGAGTGCACCTATTTTTGATGTGTGTTTGTACATGAATTTGATGTTATATAGTGCTTTAAGTTGATGCATAGATTACTGACTTGAGAAAAATGTGGAAATTTTGGTATTAGCATTAAGTAGAAGTGTTGCATTGATTCATCCTCCATGTGCAAGGGATTTATTTTTGTTTCGAGTTCTTTTTATCTTCATCTTCCTACTCTCTATGGCCTATGTTCCTCTGTGCTGAGAAGCGGTGAACCTCTGTGGTGAACAGATATCAGGCGATATTCCTGCAGTCCTCAGGGCTTTAGTAGAAATGGGGTGTCAATTAAGGTCCGAGATTTTATATCTTATATCGGTTGGTCCTTCTCTTCTTTCATTATTTTCTAATTTCGTTTGTAAATCAATTTGGTTGTTTAGGGAAAACCCGCCTAAACAAGTAATTTCCATCAGTCCGTATAACGTTGGCTTCTACCGACCACCTCAGCAATATGTGGACCCTACTTCCGGTAATTGAATGCTTTTCAGTAAAGAATATATGAGTTTTATAGTTGCTGCATTGTGATTCTCTAGTTATTCTCAGTATTCTTTGTTATAACTACATCTCGTTAGGATAATTACTCTTGCAGCTGAATATGTAAATTTAGCGATGATGATTCCCGAAACAATGATGGGTGGGTTAATTGGAAGGTGTGGCTCAAACATATCACGGATCAGAAGCGAGTCTGGAGCAACAATCAAGGTACGTTATCTGCTATAAGCCAGATCACTATTTGAACCTTGTAATGTGCAATGCTCATCTATATATAGTGGGTATTTTGTGCTCCTGAACTCTCTTATTGGTTGGTAAAAGAGGAGGGCTAGTGTGTTGGTTCTCGCGCGTGCGGGGGGGGTGGAGAACTTAGATCTCAATGACACAGAGATAAGCATAAAAAACTACTGCAGCTACTCTTTGAAAGGAAGAACAATGTCCCATCCATTGGCGCTTGCGCCGGGGGAGGGGGGGGGTGTGGTGGTGGACTTATATTTCGATGACACAGATATATAAGAATAAAACTATGCAGCTACTCTTAGAAAGGAAGAACAATGTCCCATCCCTCAAGTAGATAGTAGATGCTGACCAGCTTTAGATAATGGCTATCACTTGCCTCTTGAACTTTGAAACACACTGACACTTATCTGACTTGAGAAGAAAAGTAGGAAAAGCATCGTAACAGTGGCCTGTCCTTGGAGCCAGGGTTCTTGGAATTGGTTGAGCAGAAACTCGATTTTTGCTATTTTAATCTAGCACAAAATTCAAGCCATTCAAGGAAGATTTCCGTACTCGGAATACAGAGATCTTAAGTGAAGTGGAATTTTGAGTGGCTTGCGCTTTTGGGGAGATTAACATTCTGGAAATGCTGGAAGGGGAGCGGTTTTTTGTGCAGGATGAATTGAATAAGAGGACGGAATTGAGAGCTAAGTTGAGCAGGTTATTCGTGGCTGAAGAAGTATATTGGAGGCAGAAATCTGGAGTTATGTGTGTCAAAGAGGGGGACAAGAACATGCAAATTTTGAAAAAAATGGCTAATGTTCATATAAGGGTAAACCAAGGAAGCTCGAGAGCAGGTGGACATTGCTTTCAAACGAGGATGATACAAAAGAAAGGGGCCCCAGAAGATATCAGTGACTTCCAGCCAATTATTCTGTTGGGCAGCGTTTATAAGCTCTATCTAAGGTCCTCTTAATCATGTTGAAATTGGTGACCTTATCTCCGTTCTCAAATTCTTAAAATGCATCTGGGGGTGGGGGGGGGGGGGGGGGGATGACTGATTTTAGGTGCTATACTTGTAACTACAATATATACGTTGATACTATATTAAAGTGTGCTAGTTCCTGTTTTTCGTGTAGATAGGATATCGAGAAGGCATGTAATCACTTAATTGAAGAATAGTAGAAGGCAAACAGAGTCATCAATGTCTGAGATTAAATTTGATGTTCTGAACACCTGGTTGAGTGTAAATGCATAGGTTCTGACTGTCTTACATAGTCGACCATTTTGGGGCAGATATGGGTGTCGACCCAACACGACATTGACATGGGTACGGAGTCTGAATCGGACTCAACATCTGGAAATCGGATTCGCCACGTCACTGATTGTCGAAGTATATGGATTTAAAGTAGGAGAGAAGGAAGACGGATGTCTGTAGGTGAAGTGGAAGAACAAGCAAAAGAATAGCTGATCTCGTTTTTGTTGGCAGATCGACAGCATGAAAATAAGCGAGACCAAAGAAGCGACGCGAATCATAGCAGCGATTTGATGAATGGCCACTTTTTACTTCCAGAATTTAACATCACCAGCTTTATGCGACTAGCACGCATAGGTTGGCGCGTAGAAGGAGGCCAAAGGCACACATGTCACTAACAGCTGGGTTTCTATTTCTAAGGCTAAAATTGTTGCCTGGTAGCTTACAGCTGTCACTAACAGCCTGATTTTTATCTTTTACCGCCATAATTTTTGTATAGTTCAGAATATAATTAAGTAAATGTTGGAATATGCTATACGTTTTCCCAGCATTATCGGTTGTAACATCATATCTTGGCCGTATTCCCGTACCAGTGTTGCAATATCAGATCCTGTTTACCGGTGTCCGTGTGTCCTCATTTGAAGAAAATTGATGGATTGGACGCTTCAACACGTATTCGTTCCTAGACACTTTTGCCGAGTCCATGTAACACAGGGTTATACTGATATCATTTTGGACTTTTTGGACAGTCTTGTAGTTGTATAGTTACCTCAAACTAGTTTTCTGACCCAAAAAGAACCACACGCGCAACCACCAAACACCACATATCTGAAGTCCGAACTACAGCCATATCTTTCTGCTGCCTTGGCCTGCGATGTCACTGCAATCGTCGCCATGCTAATCAGCCACAGCATATCTTTGATGCTCGGCCGTGCTAACAATGGCAATGACGTGGCATAAGTGCTGCAGCACAGGCATCGACGGACTAGGAACAGGGCAAAGATGTGGGCAATGAAGCAAACCCAAACCTTTGTCACCAGTGCCGTCGCACCACTTAATACTATCTGATCTCCTCTCCTCTATCACCCACCCACATTTTTTTGTATCAGTTTATTCCAACTTCCATGTACTCTTTGTCAATTTTCAATCTCATTCTAGATTAGAGCGTGGAATTTTTTATTCATCTCTGCCACAATCATCACAGGCAATGTCTTGATCTAACTAAAATAATATTGTTTCTTATGTACAATTGTTGTATGTGATTCAATTCCATAGTGGTGATGGCATGGTGAGTTGCTAAATCTGCAAGAAAAGATCTGTAGCTTAGTGATTCTTTTATAGATTATGGATTTGTAGAGAGGTAAAGAAGGAGGACATATCAGACGATGGGAATGAGGCACTGTGATGACGGTGCAATGGTGGATTGCCGGGGATGGTGGGTTCAAGAAGAATTTAGAGAAACTGTTGTGGTTAACAGTTGGTGGTGATAGAAGTGTTGGGTTTTGGTGATTATGGTGGTGGTGGGTTGGCGGTGCCTGGGGTTGTGGTGATAGTAGGGACTGGTGATGCTGAGGTGGTTTGGTGGTGATGGAGAGAGAAAGAGGGGGGTTATTTGACCATGGTGGTTTGTTGTCGTGACTATGAAAGTAGGAGAAAGGGAGAGAAAAATTATTCTAAAGACTCAAAATAAATGTGACCAGGTCATGTGTGGTAAACAAATCAGACTGAAAATGATGCCACGTGTTCACAGGGTGTACAATTTTTGTATTGACAGGATTGTCCCTGAAAAAAAGTGACGTCTGTTTAGTCCCGTCCGGAGTTGGACTTGTTTGGGCCAGAAAAATAACTGGAGGTACTGAATTAGAATGTTTGAAATGTTAAAATACTCAAGTTGGATTTGGTGTATACTTTACGGCTCCGGATTGGAATTAACCCATTAAACGAAGGAGAAACCGAAAAATAATCAAACTTAAATTGGAAAAAGGTACCTGATGAAGATAGGTCCTTTTGTAGGAATATTAGAGATAAAACACTAAAAATAAGTCAGTTAAATGTAAGATTCTGTTACTGGAAATAAGCCTAAATAAAATCAAGCATGTGGATGTGCTTTGACTGCCTGGACCAGATCTGCTTTAAGCCAGTTGAGCTTTTTTCCATTTTTCTCAATGTTTTGCATTGAGATATTTCTTATTTCTTAGGAAAAACATCAAGGGCAAGGTTCTATACTCTTTGATGTTGATTCCTCCATTCGTCTTTTGGTGTTTATGGAAGAAAAGCAATAGCAGAGCTTTTGAAGAGTTGGAGAGTTCTATTGAGAATGTAAAGGCTCTTCTTTTGTCTACTTTAGCGTCCTGGGATGCGGAGAGTTTTACTTCCAGCGAGGCCTTTCTTGATTTTTTGGATAGTTTTAGACTTTGTATAGGTGGCTGAATGGTGTATTGGTTGTGTACATGGGTTTGCCCCTTCCGGCGTCTTTTTGAATATACTCTTTACCTATCGAAAAGGAAAGCCTGTATACAAAAATATGGAATTTGCTTTTGGGCTCTGACTTTAAGAAAAATTTTGTGCCGAAACTTAGAAAAAACATAAATGATATAGAATCTAATGTGGTTCAGTTGACTGCGAGTTGTACAGATAGGTGATTGTGTATTTTAAGCTTCACAAAGTAGCACTTCATGACATAATTTTATGTTCTTCGTAAAAGAGAATATTAGCAAAACTTTTGTATCTGCTTATACTGTAACCAATTATATGTAAAAGTACTGTTGCCACATTTGGTACCTGCTTATACTCTGGCCAACTACGTCTTAAACTAGAGGGTCAATGTGGAATCCCAATTTTATGCACCAGGGGCAAAAGCCTTTGCTAATTATATAGCTAATCTCTCAGTTTTCTGAAGTCCGAGTACCACTTGTTTTCTTTGCGCTCCAGTTGTTTCAGTTGATTCTACATATGCATGCGAGCTTCTTGTGCTTGGGGCAAAGCCTTTCTAATTCTAAATCTAATGTGCCAGTTTTTGAAGCCGGGGTTCCACTTGTTTGCTTTGTGCTCCAGTTGTTTCAGTGAATTCTAACTATGCATGCGAGCTGCTTGTGTGTGAGGTTGTTCTTAATTCTATGGTTTTACTTTTTGCAGGTATATGGTGGGAAAGGTGAACAAAAACAAAGGCAGTTGCATCTGGGAGGCAGTGCTCAACAGGTTAACAACCCCCCCAAAGTTCTGTTATGCATATCATTTATTGTTTGTGGTAATGACTTCTTGGGTACAAGTTGGAGAGGCTATCTTATCTTATGTAAAATCATTGTGATACTCACTCTGCTTGTTACATCCTACTTGGTCATTTATGTTGTTTTAGTCAAAGTTGCCCCTCAACGGCTATCGTTGACCAGTGATATCAGTCAATGAAAGCGCTAAATCTATTCACGAACATATACCACATGGATGTCATCATTCGAACAAAGTTTGAAGAACACTATACCTAAACATTCATCATATAGGAAGTGGAAAAAGGTGAAGGCCTAAGGCCCGAAAGAGGAAAATAACGATCGTCGAATTTTATGTCTTAAAGAGTGTATTGGTAGGCTTACCCAAGCTTAAACAACGTACCGACTTATAATGCCTGCAGGTGGGGAGAGGGGTTTGTTTTGTGGGGTGGGGGGGGGGGGGGGGGGGGGGTGAACAGAACGATGGAAGTAATAGGAAAACCTGAAAGACTAAACAGAAAACTGCATAGATTTTTTAATGGCTAAGAAGTTGTTACTTTTTCATGTTATTTCAGTAAGTTTGACAGTTGGGCTTCTGAAAATTAATGGAATTGCTTCTTAAAAGAAAATTGGGGGAGTATGTTCACTGCCTAATATAAGTCAAGCCACTAGGCTATCTTCCTATTTTCGTGCCCAATTTACGTATTCCCCGTTGACTTCAGCTAGGCATCTATTCTGCCATTTTCTTCATTGGGATCCTTTTCCCTTTGCAAGGGATTTCTTGTAGTTATGTTTTTTAAAAGATATTGTTGGTTAACAACAGGTAGCACTGGCAAAGCAGAGAGTTGACGAGTACATATATTCTCAGATGATACAACAAGCGGGGGCCCAACAGTCAGTGTAAGTTTCAGGCTTTCAGTGGTTGTTAGTGTATATCATCTTCTTTTAGGCTTTTTGAGATGATTGCTTGCTGTTGTCTTCAAGTGTTTCATCTGGGTAATAGAAGGGAATGACTAGAAGAGCCTTGAAGATGTGTATGGGGAGTGTATCTCAAGGCCTGACATGCTTAAATGCCTCGAAACCATTTTTTTTCCCTTTTGCATGCCTCGTTATGACGGGCTGCGTCTGCAACAAGCAGCTGATCAGCTACTCTCTTTATGATATTTTCTCAGTTTGTTGCATATTAGTTTGCAAGTTGTTGGTATGTCATGCTTCCTTTTCTACTTCTGGGTAGTAGTGTGTGGGGTTGGGGGTTAGACTCTAACTGGCTATCACCTGGGTCATAGACAATTCATTGCACACCACTTGCTCTCACTGTTGCTAGTTAAAAGCTGAATCTTGAGTTCAAAAACCAAGACCCTCTAATCACGAGACAGTCCCACTGCTATGTTGTAATTATACAGATTCTATCACTTATGCTGATAAACTCCTTGACAATTAGGACTTGACGTATTATATTGTTTTTTGCATATATGATGTGCCCGCATTTTACTAGTTGAGTTGCTGCCTACTCTTCACATGTCTATTCGCTCCATCAGAGAGCTGATAAAACTTACTAATCTTTCAAATATTATCTAATTTCCGACAAGTTATTTTGCAAGTTGAAGTTTCTTTCTTGAAACGATACTTTGTATATATGTACAAAGCTGTATCTAGACATAGCAATGAAGGTTGATCGAGTTTTTCCGCGAGTTTTGAAGGTGGTGTGTCAGTCAGTTGCGTTTTACTGATACAATGGACCATTCCTAGTTAAAAAGAAAGAACAAACAAAAGAAAGACTTCAGGTGCTTGCTAATTTAGGAAATCTTACACTTGACTCGGGGTTTAACATATTTTGTCATGTAAGAGACTGACACGGATTTTACTTGTATGTTGAATTTTTTTCTCTGGCATTTGTTGAGTTGAAAAAGGCATAATGGTGTAGAAGGCATCAACTAACAATGCTCTGCTTATTTTTTATGGGCTGGTACGACTTGTAATGTTACACATGTACCTCAGAGCTTGTAGTCACTCATTAAATATTTATTGTGAAGTTCAACTGACGATAATCTGTAAAGCAGGGGTGTCTTTTTAGGATGTGATTGCTTTTCACATACTATTCACAAATGCACAAAACATACATCCTCTGTCGTCCCTTTGAATTGACATAAGATCTCTTGCTTAATGTGCAGGGATCCTGCATTGTTGGCCTCCCATGCTCCTATGTACATGCCAACTGTCGCAAACCAAGCTCCTGCCTATTATGGCCCGCC